>JABYPW010000954.1:0-19040 GCA_016880775.1 Phymatotrichopsis omnivora
ATCCGGAACATGTGATCGGAACATCGGCACGTCGCGCAAGGACTTAGTCACCCTTGTGGAACGGGCGGCCTGACCGATCGAGCCAGTCATCGCAAGAGGACATGACACGTCAGAGGTCATGGCGATCCGTTGCTCATACATTGCTAATCTTAGCCTGTTCCGTGATCCGGACTCTTCTAGGCTACGCAAGAATTGGATTAGTGATCGATACGTTAGTCATGGATGTTCTACGGGGTTCTGTTTCCTTCTATTTCCTTAGTCATCTATGAGTCATTTCTTTGGATGGATTGTTCTATATAAAGCGGAGTTGTTGAACGCTCTCTTGTCTTTCCTTCCTTTCTTCCCTAGCTTCGAGACTAGCTTCGAGTCTTAAGAATATATTTCGCCTTATCTTTGCAACTTATTATCTTCGTTCCAAATCTCTTAGTAGACGTGAAGAAACACTTGTTTCGTTGAGAAGAATAAGTTGAGATATCTGAGTTCACTCAGTAATACTTATTAGCTTCGTGCCTACCTGTGTTTACTGAACCTATCTACCTCCTGAGATACGCACCGTTAACAGACATTAGAGGTGGAGGATCTAGTGTTCTAAACTGTTCTGGCTGATGGGTTGGTGAGCTAAGTACCTACGGCAAGAGAAAGGGAGGATGCATTAGGTATCAGAATGTCAGAAGAGGAAGAAGCCATCTTCTTTAAAGAATATAGTATGACAGATCACCATATAGAGTACATAAAGGCTCAGTAAAGATACCTCAGGTATGCTTCACAAATGTTACTGAGTGAACTCAGATATCTTGGCTAAATGAAAGCTCAACTAAAAGGATATCTTTCCTACAAGTGCAGGGTAGACTTCTTTTGTAGAGAATAGAGAAGAACGAATATATTCTTTAAGGCTAGAAGATAACTCAAGGGCTTTTACAATGGTAATTATAGAGAAGACTAGACAGAAATGTGCTGAAGAAAGAAGGAAGGAATAGAAGAGAAAAAGCAAACATGCTTAAATATACTTTCTTTAACTGAGATGATAAAGAGATAATAAATAAAATAGAAACACTAATAACCATTCCACAATCTGGACTATCCCTTGATTCATAATTGCTGAAACCTGTAGAAGAGTCTAGAAAGGACAGGATGTGATTAGTACTCGATTTAGCTATGATTGCCTAATACTCTCATGGACCTTACTCCTATTTATTGCTAGTCTCTTACAATATAAGTCTAATCACCTAATCATGACCTCATAGCTAACTAGGCTAATGTTATATCATGTAATTAGCTGATCACATGGTTGCCATAGGGCTGACTTCCTATTCCTAGTTAGGGCTAAAGGCAAAGCTACACTATGCCTGTAATGGATCACCCTATATGAACATATGAGACTTGGTAAAGATACCTCAGGTATGCTTCACAAACATTACTAAGTGAACTCAGATATCTTAGCTAAATGAAAGCTCAACTAGCAAATATTTTTCCTACAGCATTCAAGGTAGACTTCAAGTGTTAAAGATAAGAAAGATGAATATATTCTTTAAGGCTCGAAGATAACTCAAAGGCTTTTACAATGGTGATTACAGAGAAGATAAGAAGCTATGTGCTAAAGAAGGAAGGAAAGGAAAGATCTAAAGAACAAAGACCTAGGCACTTAAATACCCTAACCTTTAATTAAGATGATAAAGAGATGACAAAGAAATAGAAATACAAAAAACTATTCCCCATTCAAGACCATCTCATGATTCCTAATCACTGAAACCTGTAGAAGAGTACCAAAAGGATACGATGTGATTAGTACTTAATTTGACTATGATTACCTATTACTCTCTTAGGCCTTACTCCTGATTAGTGATAGTCTCTCACAATATGAGTCCGATTGCCTAATGATGACCTGATGGCTGACTAGGCTAATATTGTATCATGCTAATAGCTGATCATGCAGTAACCATAGGGCTGACTTCCTATACCTAGTTAGGGCTAATGGTAAAGCTATACTATACTATGCCATGCTATGAGGTCATATGATAAAGGATCATCTCTAGAGTACTTAACACAATGGTAAAGGAATAGAGACGGCATACTCACATATCAACAATCTAAGTGTAACCTCCATCATAGCGCATCATCATAGGTACTAATGACATAACTATTACTAGTACTTATAACACTATACCCCTTCTAAGGTGTATGGTCCCAATACATATAGGAGTTAGCTTTTTATCTATTCTTTGACTATCCCTGAGAGCAACTGGGACTGGTAAATTGTTTCCTGTAACCCATAGGGTGAGATTATCCTAGCTCAATGGAGTTTTAAGGGGACTTAGGATTATGTGAAGGACATGATGGTGTCACCCTATTGCATTAAAGGGAAACTAACTGTAGAGGAAAGAGCAACTATACATACCTCAATTCCTCTGTCTCCGCTTTAGTGGTAGAGCCTCCTCTGACTTAGTGGCTAAGTGCTCAGCCTCTACATAGGCCTGTCAAAAGGTTAAGAGAGCATCAATGGGTTCACTATTAACTAGTAGTGACTCCAAGGGTTCCCAACTCCCCTTATCCTGAGAATATCTTTCCCACAGCACCAAGTATTCTACCTGCTTATCCTTCTAATTATTTCAAACCTTGGTAATTTCTGAGACAAAAAAGTAGTTGTCACCCTCCTATATTTTAGGAGCAGGAGGGGGATGAATAGGAAAGTAGCTACAGATATAATAGGGTTTGAGTTTAGAAACATAGAAGATGGGGTAGATCTTCTAAGAGAAGGGAAGCTTAAGTATATAGGCCTGAGGTCTTATTGCTTTGATTACCACAAAGGGGCCAGCGAACTTGGTATCTAGCTTCTAGGAATGTTACAAGGGGGTGATATTATCTCACTTTAAAAGGACTCAGTCACTAGGTTTAAGAGATGGGAAAGGTAGGTAAGACTTGTCATACCATGCAACTATCTTCTATTAAGCTATGAAAAGATATTGCTAGATGGTGGTCCATTCTCTAGACAAACTCTCACATCCCTAATAGGCGGTAACTTTTTGAACTACATCTAGCAATAGATGATATCCAAAATTGGTAAAGAAAGAGGATACCCTAGTGGAGGATGACTTGTTGTTGTTATATATGAACTCTACTATGCTGAGAAAGAAAACATAATCTAATTACTTATAGTTGACATATGTATGGAGGTAAGCTTCTAGGACCTAGTTAAGCTATTCAGTTTGTCCAACTATCTAGGTGTGAGTTGCAGTGCTCTTGGATAAGCGGACCCTGAGATTTTTCATCACATGACCCTAGAAGGATTCGAACTTGGGGTTATAGTTAGAGATGATATTGGTAGGAAGGCTATAGTGTCTTCAAATCTCATGGACAAAGATATTAGCCAGGTGCCTAGAGTTGACATTAAGGTCAAGAGGGATAAAGTATGCTATCTTTGAAAAACAATCAACAATTACCTACACTTAGGTAAAGCTGTCAGAAGGAGGGAGGTCCATCATAAAGTCTATAGAGATTGATTCCCATAGCCTATAAGGAATCTCTCATATAAGCAGTTACTTATACACCTTATGTTGGCAGGCTTTATTCCATTGGCATTGGTCACATGCAGAGATATACTTAGCTATATCCTGCCATCGATATAGATAATAGAAGTCTCTGTCAACAAGATTAAAGGTCTTGTCTCAGCCTAAGTGGCCTACCATAGGATGATTATACCTAGACTTGAGAACCTCAGTGCAGAGAGAAGGGGGGATATGCTACAAGCTATTCCACATCAGAAGGCCATCATGAACTGAGTAGGGTTCCTGTGGTGAGCTAAGAATGTGTTGGTATTAAGGGTCAGCAGTAATAGCTTCCGTTAATTCTTGGTAAAAAGAAGAATTGAGTAAGGTGTACGACTTATCAATCACAGTGATATACTATCCTTTTTTGAAGAAAAGAAGACTGAGCTTATGTGCCCTGTCTATAGGGATGTGGTCCCTACATCTGCTCAAAGCATCAGCTACATCATTAGACTTTTATAGCTACTATACTATCTATAAATCAATGGTGCCTAATTTCTCTATCCACCAGGCCTGTCTCCTAGAGAGGAGCTGAGTGGTTACAAAGTACTCCAAGTTCTTGTAGTCTGTCACTACCAGAACTGGATAAGCCGTTCCCTAACACCAATGTCGCCATTGCATGTAAAGGTAGTCAAATACTGCTAGCATCTCCTTATTGTAGATCTCGTAATTCTACTCTGCTAGTTTCAGTTTATGAGAGTGGAAGGCTAATAGGTGAACACAGCCATCAGGAAACTGGTACGATAGCCTACCCCTAAGGGCAAAGTCACTAGTATCAGTTTCAGCTTGAAGGGGGATCTGAGAATCATGGTGGACAAGGATAGGAGTAGAGGTAAAGAGGGCCTTAAGGGCATCAAAGGCAGATTATTGCAGAGGCCCCTAAGTCTAGGGCTAGTCTTATTTGGTAAGGTTTACCAGGGGTATGGTGATCTTTAAAAATCCTTGGATGAAGACCCAATAAAAGTTTGCTAGGCCTAGAAAGGAGTAGACATTGTAAACTGTAGTAGGAGTCAGCCAATTTTAGATGGCTTGAATGCTATCCTCAGAAATGCTAATACCCTTATCAGAGATGATGAACCCAAGGAATTCTACCTGATAGACTACCCAGATATACTTTTCTGGTTTAAGGGCTAACTTGTAGTGGTTAAGGCACTTGAGAACTTCATGTATAAGGCAGTCATGTTCTTCCCTAGTAGCAGCATAGATCAGGATATTATCCTAGTAGATGAGGACACCCAGATCTACGAGGTCATAGAAAATCATGTTTATCATTTCCTGGAAGACAGCAGGGGCATTCCAGAGAATAAACCGCATCACCAAAATCTCATACTAGCTGTAATGAGTACGGAAGGATATGTTCTACTTGTTACCCTTAGTAATATGAATGAGGTTGTAGCTATTCTTGAGGTTGAGCTTGGTGAACTATTGTGCATTGCTAATTCATTCTCTTAGTCTACCTATAAGGGGTAGAGGATAGTGGTTTTGAATAACAATCTTATTCAAACCCTGGTAGTCAATGCAAAGGAAGCGGGAACCATTAGCCTTATTCACAAACAGGATATGAGCACCTGTGGGAGACTTATATAACCTTATCTTTCCCTCCTTAATTATCTTATCAAGGTACTCATACAGGGCCTAGAGTTCAGTCTCAGATAGATAGTAAAGTTGGCCCTAGGGAGGAGTCATTCCTTCTTTCAGGTCAATTTTGCAATCCCATTCCTGGTAGGGAGGGAGCAAGGAGGATAATTATTTGGAGAAGATAGCAGGATGGATTTGTTCCCACTTATCACCTATAGAGGTTAAGGAGATAGAAGACTGCATGAAGAGCTCAGCGAATTCGCCTACTAGAGCTCTGGTTATGGTGGCATACTAATGATGGACAACTCCTTCATAGGCTAGGGTATCTACCTACTTAACCAGCCTACCTCCGACAGCTTCAGAAGAAGTGTAGAAGTCATCGTCCTTGATCAACTCAAATGCTAAAGCCATCTGGACAATAGGTATCACAAGATAGTTCTTACATTTAGAGGAGGGGAATCCTACAAGAATAGCCGAGTCATAATTGACCTTTAGTTCATGATATTGAAACTACTTAATAGGAAGATATATGTCCACATCTGGAGGCCTAGGGCCAACATTAAAGTCAATGAGTTCATGATAGTTGAGGACCTGCATTTGCAGCTTAGGAGTATAGTACTATTCCTGCCTGCAGGAACTATCATAGGCGAAGACGTTGACCACCTAGGACTATTTCTTCTTAGGGACACTAAGATAATCTGAGATATAAGCACTAGTCACTCCATTATCTAACCTAGCTATAGCTGTAATCATATGTACTTAGGGACCCTCAATGGAATGGGTTTTCCAGCACAACATACTAGAACTGTAATATTCCTGCCCTGGATAGGGCCTTCTTTGGAGGAAACAATAGTTGATATTATAGTGGTAGTGAATATGTTCCCTAATCTCTCCCAGGAAACTTATGGCCAGAGCTTACTATATGTCTTATCCATAAGAAGGTTTTTTTGAAAATGCAGGAGTTGGAAAAGCAGTGGTGAAAAAGGACTTCAGCATAAATAACAGTAAAGAGTAGTGGTCTGCTATACAGCCAGCACTTTTCAACCTAGTACATGTCCTCCTCAGGCAGAACTTGCAAAAGAAAAGAAAATAAAACCTCTAGCTAACATCTCTAAGAAAAGAAAGAAAATAATATATGAGGGTATCATAATAGTCATAAAATATTAGGTCATAACACATCACTCATAGGTATTATGAATTACATTAGCCTTAATACTGGCAGGCCTATCTACTGAGAACAGAACAATGGTTCTAAACACTAGCTCCTTAGTAAGAAAAGTACAAAGGAAATCTCAATCAAAGGACTTTAAGGAAATTTTGTGCAATATAAACCAATGCTTCAAACTAACTAGGTCTTGAAGGAAACAAAGGAAAAACCTAAGGAAAGGTAGCATACGATGCCATAAGGGAGAGGACACTTACACTATAGGGATATTATCCCTATCCTTCTAGTCATCTGGGAGATCGACCACTCTTACTGTAGACATCTTTTACTGCTTAGAGGAGGAATAATTTGCATTATCATCTACCTTTCACTTAGTCAACGCGATCTTGACTGCGGAGATAGAAAACTTCTACATTGAGTAATAGTCCTTCACACCATAGTACTTAGGCAACCAGTGTAGATAGGCCTTATTCTTCTCAGCCTACTCCTTCTCTTCCTTGGTGAGTTGAGGAAGCTTCCCTTTGTCTTAGGAAGAGGACCCCAAGGGATATTTGTCCTTGGTCTTTTTCAATTTAGAAGGAGTAGAATGGCCAGAAGTCTGCTTAGTCAAATGTCCCTTCTAGGACTACTAGATGGTGACACCGGCATCCTCTATAGCTAGACCTACCTGGACAACACAAGAAAGCTACTCTTCTATAGGGGTATTATGTTAGGTCTAGGCTACCATTACCAGGGGGAGATCTTCCTTAAGGGCCCTCTCCACCTAAAACTTGAAGGCCTCTTAGTCATACCAGGGGACCTGGTTAAGGGCCTCTATATGGGTGAGGTAGGAGAGGATCTCCTTAGTCTATTAGGCATTGAAAATCTCCCTGATAGCCTAGGGTTTAGTGGTAAAGGCTGTGAAGTACGTCTTTACTACTTCAGTGAAGTCATCCTAAATAGTGGTCTGCTAGGTCCACCACTAGGCATTGGCCCTCCACTAGACTACTACCATACCTATCATATATATGGAGGCAAATGTAGTTTTGATCCAGTCATAGGGGAAGGTATGTGACTGGAGGGTAAAGTAGTTCTCACACTGGTCTATAAACTTCCTTATGTCCTCTGCCTTCCCTGAGAATTTCTCAGGATCAGTGGGTTTATGACCTTTGAATAAGGTAGATAGCATGGGAGGTAGAGCCAGAGTTGAATAATTTGAGGGAGGTGTAGCAGGGCAGTTTGTCGGAGTACCTCCTACACTATCCAGATAATATTACTCTCCTAAAGGGGACAAGGAAAGGTTTTACAGGGTACAGGTGCAAAGGACGCAAAGGAGGTTATGCCTCTTCCCTGGGAAGGTCCTGTAAAGGCAGAATAGGAAGGGGCTAGAGGAGGAGTAGGGGAGACAGCTTGGGAAGGTAGATAGAAGGGTAGAATTTAGTCTTCTAGACCTTAGCATAGGTGGAGGAGTAGAGATATAGGTTGCCCCATTATCAAGGTCAATCACCTCATCCAGATTTTGGGAGACTAGAGGTTAAATGATAGACTTATAGTGTTCCTTATACTGATAGTATAATTCCTTCTACATTTTGGCATCATCATTAGCCTTCATGAGGTCTTACCTCAACTTGACCATGTCTTCCTTCCTCAAGGTAGACATAGTAGAGAGAGCTTTGTTCTCTACCTTCAGGTGTAGAACCTGATGTTCTACCTTGCTAAGTCTAGCTTGGAGAGGAACTTCTACCTATTCTAGGACTTCTACTCTGGGCTTGGCTTTGGCCAGAGATGCTATAAGATTGGTGATTTGCTCATTAGGAGAGGCTAGTAGGTATAGTGCCTGGTCTGCCAACTACTTATGGAGCCCTGCAACTTGCTTATTGAGCATCTCAACTACATCCTTATAGGCCTTGTTTAGGGTGTTTGTGTAGTCAGTCTCTTATTGAGTGAAGATGGCCCACTCCTTCTAGATCTGTTTAATCGCTGAGAGAAGGAAGTTAGTTATCGAAGGAGGGAAGGCTACGGATATCTTCAGTAGAGGATTTTGGATAGTCCTATGAAGGACTATGGTTATGTATATGATTAATGCTACATTATCTATCTGCTTCTAAAACTCTTCTTCTATGTTTTAAAGAGCCTGTTTAAAATGGTCTTCCCCTAGGAATGCCCTCACCTTGTAGAGAGCCTGAATAGTAGCAATGTAGTAATCTATCACCACCTTTTGGTGCTTGTTAGCATATTGCAACTCTAACAGTTTAAGGTCAATTGTTACCTCATCATGCATCTACACATTAGAGGCAGAGGATTATGTGGTCTAAACTGTTTAGGCTCAAGGGTTAGTGAGCTATATACCCATAACAAGAGCGAGAGAGGATGCATTAGGCATCAGAACATCAGAAGAGGAAGAAGCCATCTTCTTTAAAGAATATAGTATAAGGGATCACCCTATATGAATGTATAAGACTTGGTAAAGATACCTCAGGCACACTTTATAAATATTAATGAGTGAACTCAGATATCTCAGCTAAATGAAAGCTCAACTAGAAGATATCTTTCCTACAGTATTCAAGGTAGACTTCAAGTGTTGATAACAAGAAAGACGAATATATTCTTTAAGGCTTGAAGATAACTTAAAGGCTTTTACTATGGTAATTGCAGAGAAGACAAGAAGATATATGCTAAAGAAGGAAGGAAAGGAAAGATCTAAACAACAAAGACCTGTATGCTTAAATACCATAACCTTCACCTGAGATGATAAAGAGATAACAAAGAAATAGAAACATAAAAAACCATTCCTTATTCTAGACCATCTCCTAATTCCTAATCACCAAAACCTGTAGAAGAGTCTGGAAAGGATAGGATGTGATTAGTACTCAATTTGACTATGATCACCTATCACTATCTTGGGGCTCACTCCTAATTAGTGATAGTCTCTCACAATACGAGTCTGATCGCCTGATCATGACCTCATAGCTGACTAGGCCAATGTCATATCATGCTGATAGCTGATTACATAGTAACTATAGGGCTGACTTCCTGTACCTAGTTAGGGCTAATGGCAAAGCCACACTATACTATGGCATACTATAAGGTCATGTGATAGAGGATCATCTCCAGAGCACTCAACACAATGGTGAAGAAATAGAGATAGCATACTCACATGTTGACAATCTAAGTGTAACCTCCATCAGAGTGCATTATCATAGGTACCAATGATGTGACTACTACTAGTGTTTATAACAATGCCATGCTATACTATGAGGTCATATGACAGAGGATTATCTCCAGAGCACTTAATATAATGGTGAAGGAATAGAGACAGTATACTTATATGTTGACATTCTAAGCATAACTTCTATTATAGTGCATCATCTAAGGTACCAAGCTATGACCACTACCGGTATTCATAATAAGTTATCTTTCTACCTTATATAATAGCTTATACTAGCTACAAGTAGAGGTTTTTTTACATGACCCCTTCAGGGTTGTAAAGATAAAATAAAAAGGAATTTCCCCCTTTTACAGGAACTTCTCTATAAGTTCTACATACTAGTTAACTATCCTACCTAACATCTCTAATCAGCTTGGAGACATAAGCTGATGATCAGATAACTTACCTATAAGGCAATTCTCCTTATCATGTATAGTGTACTAATCTCTATCCAAGATGTGACTTGAGAGTTATTACTTCTTGAGGTATATTACCTAAGAGACAAAAGCTAGGGATCAGGAACTTATAAATTAGGTAATCCTCATTTTTGTATACAGTATACTAATCTCTATCTAAGATCCAACATTGAGAATTATTACTCCTCTAAGACTAGTTCTCTGATCTTATATAGATTAAGGAAACACTTATCTTAATAAATGATAGGAGTAGTTATATACCTATGAATAGCTGTACTACCCTCTAGATTACCTGATCAATATTAAAGTGAATACTGTTCCCCATCTTATATAGCTGAGAAGTATGTTCTAGTCTTTAGAAGACCATTGACGTAACTCATTCCTTTAATCTATCAAAAAGATAACTAAGACAATAGGAGAGAGGTAAATCACTATGCAATAGGTATAGTTTTCCCTGCATAAGGCTAGTCACTACTAGGAGGTAGTGACAGAGTTAATAAGCCTTGGTAAGATAACAAATATAATAAGTAGCCTATATCTTGCTTTGTTAAGTATAAGGATTAGTGATGCCTATGATGAGCTTCATTGCTTATAATAAGGACATCATAGAGGTAGCCTAAGTTAGGCCTATAGAAATGGAGATGAGGATACCACTGAGGAAAGCTTTATTAAGCCCACAGTATAGAAGATAGAGATATTGCTGAGGTAGGGTTTATCAAGCTCATGCTATTGAAGACAGATATACCTTTGAGGTAGGCTTTGTCAAGCACATGGTATTAGAGATAGAGATAGTACTGAGGTAGCATTCATCAAGCCCACAGTATCAGAGATAGAGATACTGCTGAGGTAGGCTTCATCTAGCCTATAGTATTAAAGATGGAGATACCAATGAGGTAGGCTTTATCAAGCCTATGGTATTGAAGATAGAGATACTGCTGATATAGGCTTAATTAAGCCCATGGTATAGAAGATGGAGATACTGCTTAGGTTAGCTTCATTAAGCCCATGGTATTAAAGATAGAGATACCACTAAGGTAGGCTTCGTCAAGCCCATAGTATTAGAGTAGGAGATACTACTGAGGTAGGCTATATCAAGCCCATAGTATTAGAGATAAAGATACCACTAAGGTATACTTCATCTAGCTCATGGTATTAGAGACAGAGATACCACTAAGGTAGGCTTCGTTAAGCCTATAGTATAGGAGACAGAGATACTGCTAATGTAGGCTTTATAAAGCCCATAATATTGAAGATGGAGATACTGTTGAGGTAGGTTTTATTAAGCCTACGGTATTGAAGATAGAAATATAGCTAATATATAATTTATCAAGCCTATGATATTGAAGATAGAGATACTACTGGAGTAGGCTTCATTAAGCCTACAGTACTAGAGACAGGGATACCACTGAGGTAGGCTCTATTAAGCCCATAGTATTGAAGACAGAGATACTGCTAAGGTAGGATTTATCAACCCTATATTATTGGAGACAGAGATACTACTAAGGTTGGCTTTGTCAAGCCTATGATATTAAAGATAGAGATACTACTGAGGTAGGCTTCATCAAGTCCATAGTATTAGAGATAGAGGGAGATAGAGATACTGATAAGGTAGGCTTTGTCAAGCCCCCTTTTATCTTCTTCCTCCTTAAATACACCAGTTTATACATATAGTTATATAAGGAATAACATAGTTCGAACCTTATATAAGTAATTTTATGCAAGTGTCTCTTTTAGTTTCCTTCTAAGTTAGTATGATTATGCCAAACACTGATCATAGACTTGGTAAAGATTACCTAGGATCATCATAGGTTTAACCTCCTATTTGATCTTCAACAAGACTTGCATATTGCCTATATAGCTGATTATGCTATAACTATTAGGTTGACTTTAAACAAATTTGTCAAAGCCCCTATTATATTATACTATACTATATAAACTCATATAAGCATTATATAAATATTAGGTATAGCCCTTTCATAGTTTAGGTAATGCCACTATAAAATCTATTTTTGTAATACCTTACCTACATTCCCAAAGCGATTTAAATGCCAGGAACCGGGACGTCGCCACTCAATTAAGAGGATATGACTAGGTTCGCTGGCTCCCATTTTGGGTTTAAGGTGAACTACCTTTTTTGGTTCAAGTGTGAACACCTGAGCATACCAAAAGGTACGCGGGTAGACACGGCAACAGGCTGAGGAGTCCGTAGACTACCTTATGCCGACCTTAGGTTAAACCGTTGATTACCTTTCTCTGAACTACCAGGGTACTTGAACCTTAAAGTTTAATGCCAGATATGCTGTCTTTCGTTGATACCCAAGTAGACCCCTTAGAGACAAGTCCTAGTTGCCTCTACCACCGTCACACTTATTAGTACCTACTACTACTCAGCGCTTTATTCTAGGGCAATGGGAAAGAGCACCAGTATTGACTAACTGGGCCCTTGCTTCCTCGCCCCAATATTTTTGTAATACCCCTCCCCTTATCTATTATTAGGGTTCTTCTTCTTCCCTCTTTAGCACATAACTATATCATATTCTCTGATTCACTATTATGAATCCTTTAAGTCTACCTTTAAGCCTTAAGAATATATTTATCATCTCTTTCTTCTACTTAAAGATATACCCTGAACTTGTAGGAAAGATATCCTTTTAGTTAAGCATTTAAGAGTTAAGATATCTAAGTACACTTTGTAATACTTATGAATTATACCTGAGGTATCTTTACTAAGCCTTTATTTTCTACAGAGTATGATCCATCACATTACCCTACCTATTGATAATCTTATCTTTGAATTTGAAATAATAAGGGATACTATATTTATAGCTAATAGTACTTATATATATAGAAAAACTAACAACTAGATACTCTTACTATCAATGGCTAGAAAGTATTATTTAAAGTAGAAAGATAGTTAAACCTAGTATATGAATATATACTTAGTCATATTACTTTAGGAGGATCATATCTTCAAACTCCTATAGTATATCTCTATAAGGATATTCTAAGTTTAAAATAGAAAGTCCTATATAGCTAGATATAAATAGATCAATCTCACTACCTTCCTGTATATACATTGCCATGATGATCTTAAAACCCTAGATCATGTAGTCTTCTATTGCCATAAGAGGGAAATAAAATACTAATAAATTTTACTATAAAATGTATACATAGTCAAATAGGTCTAGTTACATAAGGATAATATACTCAAATTTACCTAGTTTATTAAGGAAACCCAGATAGCATATCCCTATTCTATAATAAGTTATCCTACATAAGAGATCTTAGAAATAGTTTATGTTTAGAGTAGTTAGTAGATAGTTTCTATTTTTCTCTTTATTATTCTCTTCTCTCTCCCCAACTCCTCTTTTCTCTAATTTTTATCTCTACTACATATTGCCTTTTACATTTGCTTTTGTCTCTTCTGTATTGCTTTACTTTTGACCCTGGTCTCTCCCTAGTGGAATTAGGCCTAGGGTATTCCTTTTCCTATTTACCTTTTCTTAATCACATTTCTTTTGATTTTACTAGTATTCTTGTGTTAGTGGAAGTGGTAGAGGTTTTTTCATGCTATATCTGAAGAGGCTGCATATGGAGGTTGTACCTAGAAACAATCGACATGAAGTAAACAAAAAAAAACCAAAATTTAGATAGCATGATAAGTAGCAACATTTATTCTTTTATCCCTTATCAACTAGTCTCTGATTAGCTATTCAGCTAGAGCATTCACCTATTAGAGGAATAGAAATTGAAAAGTAGGAGGAATAGACATAGAAAAAGGAATCTTTTAGTGTAGTTGCAAGAAGAAGTAAGTGGTGTAGTGGATGATGGAGAGAGAGAGAGAGCATCTATTGTAATGGTACTTATAGATTTGGCGGGGTGCCTCAACCTTGGTACTCTTGGTAAGGTTTAGTATTTTAAGGTCCAAGTCCTAGAACTAGCTTATCTAAGAAGAGGAGGAATTTGGATTCCTTCGGTCACTATTGCATGGACAGGGCGTGTACACTCAATTAAGAGCAAAGACATAGTCGCATACATAGGAGCATCAGGACGTACCTTCATCCGCTATTATCTAAGAAGAGGCAAGCTAATATCTACTATAGTACTATACTAGTACAGTGAGAGGTGCTGCCAAGGTTATGGGTCCTCGCCGGTGTCCTAGCCATCTGGGCGGACAGTTCTGAAGACTAACAAACTAGCCAATCTGAAATTGAAGTAGCTTGGCAAGTGTGAAGTTGATTTGCAGTCGCAATTTTACTAATGTCTACTGGTTAACAAGGTACCACTACCTTTTTTTTTTTTTTTTTTTCATTTCTTTCCCACTCTACCACAATAGGTTGGGGGACAGGTAGTTCTGGTCCGTGGGGATCGAGATGGAGGTTATTGTTGCAAACCCATCCTCATCATCGCTGGGAAGTACATACAGAAGAGCGCCGGGGGGCAAGAGGAGCTGAGTCAGTGAAGATCCCACTCAAAAGCTCCTCCGCCTGTATATAGGCATTAAGAGATTCCTCGAGTTTCTTATTTTCTGACTTTCACGGCATCGGATAGAGTGTTTTGAACTTCACAATTCTACGATGGTTTACCTTCAATTTTTTTTACATGTTTCTTGTGAAGGCTAAAACCCTTGCCTGTATATAAATTCGACAATCGAAGCAACCCTAACCCAAGCAGCGCTAAGGCGCGGCGCTTGAACAAGCCTAAGCAACTGGCGGTACATCGACGCCGTCTTTGCCACAGTCCCACCGCAGAGTTCATATCCACATCTCTTCACAGCAGCACCCCTATCGCTGCCTCGAACCCCACATTGCACATTCCTCGCAAGCTGCAATTCTTTAGTATCTCATTCCGCTAAAGCCTAAATTGCGTCGGACCTAGCTCGCTTCCGGCTTCACAATCGCCATGGACGATTATTCGGATGATATTACTGCTGAGGATTGCTGGCAAGGTACCGTTTAAAGTTTTTACTATGATGTTTCCCTCGAGCAGCTGCCCGGGAGAGGTGCTGACATAGTTCAGTGATTTCTGCCTTCTTCGATGCGAAAGGTTTAGTTTCTCAGCAGCTCGATTCTTTCGATGAGTTCGTGTCGCATACTATGCAACAGATGGTCCACGAGGACTCCATCTTGACTCTCGACCAAAATACTCCAACGAACGAGGAAGGTATCGTCTTGCGGCGCTATGAAATCAGTTTTGGCGACATCTTTCTGTCCAGGCCTACAATGACGGAAGGCGATGGTTCCACACAACCGATGCTGCCGCAAGAAGCGAGGCTGCGAAATTTAACGTACTCTGCGCCGCTATATTGTGAAATGAGGAAGAAGGTTATGGTAGCGAGGGAGGTTGATGTAATGGTTGATGAGGAAGAAGAATCAGATGCTGGTGCTACGCAGAAGGAGAAGGAGCGCGTGAAATACGAATGGCAAACAGAAGAGGAGGACGAGGAAGCAACGAAGGTTTTTGTTGGGAAAATGCCAATCATGTTGAAGTCACAGTACTGTATCCTGAAGGACTTCCAAGAGGAGGAACTTTACAGCTTGAACGAGTGTCCGTACGACCAGGGAGGTTACTTCGTTATCAACGGATCGGAAAAGGTCTTGATCGCGCAGGAGCGCAGTGCGGCAAACATTGTGCAAGTTTTCAAGAAGGCCCTGCCCTCACCGACCCCCTATGTTGCAGAAATTCGAAGTGCGGTGGAAAAGGGTTCACGACTCATCAGCAGTATGCAAATTAAACTGTATTCCAAAAGTGACCCGCGAGGTGGATATAACGCAACTATCAAATCGACTTTGCCCTACATAAAATCCGACATCCCTATAGTCATCGTCTTCCGAGCACTTGGTGTGGTGTCCGACGAAGATATTCTTAACCATGTGTGCTATGACCGAAATGACACGGAAATGCTTGAGATGATGAAGCCCTGCATCGAAGAAGCCTTCGTTATCCAGGACCGAGAGGTGGCTTTGGATTTTATCGGGAAAAGAGGTAATTCACAGGGTGTGAACAAAGAGAAGCGTATTCGATATGCTCGCGATATCATGCAGAAGGAATTGCTTCCACACATTAGTCAGAAGGAGGGAAGTGAAACCAGAAAAGCATTTTTCTTGGGGTATATGGTGCACCGGATGCTGCAGTGTGCCTTGGAACGACGGGAAGTTGACGATCGTGACCATTTCGGTAAGAAACGGTTGGATTTGGCAGGACCGCTTTTGGCACAGCTCTTCCGCAACCTCTGGAAGCAACTCACTAAAGAAGTCTACAAATACCTGGAGAAGTGTGTGGAGGGTAGCAAGGAATTCAACCTTAACTTGGCAGTCAAGTCGAATACCATCACTACCGGACTCAAGTACTCGCTTGCCACTGGAAATTGGGCTTCTCAGAAGAAGGCGGCATCCTCGAAGGCGGGTGTTTCTCAGGTGTTGAATCGATACACCTTCGCCTCTACACTTTCACATTTGCGTCGTACGAATACTCCGATTGGGCGAGACGGAAAGATCGCCAAACCTCGACAACTGCACAACACTCATTGGGGTCTTGTGTGTCCTGCAGAAACTCCGGAAGGACAGGCTTGCGGTTTGGTCAAGAATTTGGCATTGATGTCATACATTACTGTCGGTACTCCAGGTGATCCCATTGTGGACTTCATGGCTCAAAGAAACATGGAATTCTTGGAGGAATACGAGCCTCAAAGATCACCCAATGCCACTAAGATTTTTGTCAACGGTGTGTGGGTCGGAATTCATCGTGATCCCTTGCAATTAGTCCGTACTGTCCAGAAACTCCGAAGAACCGGTGTCATTAGTCACGAAGTCAGTGTTATCCGCGACATCCGTGATCGTGAATTCAAGATTTTTACAGATGCTGGACGTGTCTGCCGTCCACTTTTCGCCATCGATAACGACCCGACGAGCGAGAGGAGGGGGCAATTGGTGCTTCAAAAAGAACACATTGAGCGCCTGGAAGACGACCACAGCTTACCCGAAGAGGAGAGGTTCGGATGGAAAGGTCTCTTGAGTGTAGGTGCCGTTGAGTACCTTGATGCGGAGGAAGAGGAGACTGTTATGATTGTCATGACCCCTGAAGATCTTGAACTTTCAAGACAGGTGCAAGCTGGGTACGAAGTTGCGGAAGAGACGGATATGGGCAAGAGAGTGAAGGCCCCGATAAACCCGGCAACCCATACTTGGACGCACTGCGAGATTCATCCTAGCATGATTCTCGGTATCTGTGCTAGTATTATTCCTTTCCCTGACCATAATCAGGTAGGTTTTGTTAGGTACATCTGTTTACTTGGGTTTACCTGCTTACACAAAAACAGTCTCCTCGTAACACGTATCAATCTGCTATGGGGAAACAAGCTATGGGTGTCTTCCTAACTAACTTTGCGGAGCGTATGGATACTATGGCGAATATTCTCTACTATCCTCAGAAACCGCTCGCCACCACTCGATCTATGGAATATCTGAAGTTTCGAGAGCTCCCTGCGGGCCAGAACGCCATTGTCGCAATTCTTTGTTACAGTGGGTACAATCAAGAAGATTCCGTCATTATGAATCAGAGTAGTATCGATCGTGGTCTTTTCCGTAGTTTATTCTACCGTTCCTATATGGACCAAGAGAAGCGAATAGGAATGCAGATTGTGGAGGAATTCGAAAAGCCAATGAGGAGCAATACCCTGAAATTGAAACATGGCACCTACGACAAGCTTGACGAGGACGGATTGGTTGCCCCTGGCGTAAGAGTTTCGGGGGAGGATATCATCATTGGAAAGACGGCTCCGATTGCACCTGATCTAGATGAAATGGGCCAACGACAAAAATATCACACAAAGAGAGACGTGTCGACGCCGTTGAGATCTACTGAGAACGGTATCGTGGATCAAGTTATGCTTACCACGAATGCGGAGGGATTGAAATTCGTAAAAGTCAGAATGAGAACTACCAAGGTTCCGCAGATCGGCGACAAATTTGCGTCCAGACACGGGCAGAAGGTGAAACAAAACAAACATCCCGCAGTTGTATTTCGAATGAAACTTATATTGACAAATGTTTAGGGTACTATTGGTATTACTTATAGAATGGAAGACATGCCTTTCACATGCGAAGGAATCGTGCCTGATTTGAGTAAGAATCTATGCATGCATTTTTTTTTTTTTTTTTTTTTTTTTTTTTCTCTTTTAATGTAGCCTTACTGATTCGCTTTAGTTATTAATCCGCACGCCATTCCGTCTCGAATGACAATTGCGCATTTAATTGAGTGTCAATTGAGTAAAGTCTCTTCTCTGAGAGGTTATGAAGGAGATGCCACACCCTTCACGTGAGTAGTTCATTATGCGAGCATCTCAACAACTTTTCTAATTTATGCATACAGCGATGTCACTGTCGACTCAGTCTCTCAGCTCTTGAGACAAGAAGGCTACCAGTCGCGAGGATTCGAAGTCATGTATAACGGTCACACCGGCAGAAAATTGGTCGCGCAAGTCTTCTTAGGGCCGACCTACTACCAACGTCTTCGTCACATGGTCGACGACAAGATCCACGCCCGTGCTAGAGGTCCAGTGCAAATTCTCACCAGACAACCAGTGGAGGGTCGCGCTAGAGATGGTGGTCTCCGTTTCGGAGAGATGGAACGTGATTGTATGATTGCTCATGGTGCGAGTGCGTTCTTGAAGGAGAGGTAAGTTTTCCATGCACGTCCAACTGCCAACGGAAATATCTAACGTTTAAAATTGCAGATTGTTTGAGGTATCGGATGCGTTCAGGGTCCACATCTGCGATATTTGCGGATTGATGACACCCATTGCCAACCTCAAGAAAAACCTCTTTGAATGCCGGCCCTGCCGCAACAAGACGAAAATATCGCAAATTCATCTGCCGTACGCAGCTAAATTGCTGTTTCAGGAGCTCGCTTCTATGAATATTGCGGCGAGAATGTTTAGCAAGCGGTCCGGCGTAACCGTAAGGGTCTAATTTTTTGCTTTTTTTTTTTTTTTTCTCATTTTCTTTTTTCGAGTGTAGGTTTGGGAGATAGTCATTAGTGGGATTTCTTTCTTCTTTTCTAGTATTACTTTTCCAGTTATTCATGGTTCTTTTGTACCTACACGTATAGGTATACCTTTTCCCTTTTTTTTTTTTTTTTTTTTTTTTTTTTTT
>JABYPW010000955.1:0-19037 GCA_016880775.1 Phymatotrichopsis omnivora
TTTTTTTTTTTTTTTTTTTTTTTATGTTAATTTTTTTATTTTTTTTTTTTTCGTTTTTTTTTTTTTTTTTTTTCTTTTTTGCCGCCTTTAGAGTGCGGTATACTTCGCCTTTATAATGCGTTCTTATTGGATGTCTGCCATATATAGTACTATAAAGAGCTGTACGGATAACCAAGGACTAGGAACGTTTCACATATTGACGGAAAATTTCTCCCCGGCAGGTGGTACGCCCGGAATTTTTTCTTTGCGTAAACAAGCATGGAAATGGCAGTCCGATTTGACCTACAGTTAATTAAGTTCGTCCAAAAACAGAAAAATTTTCTAAAAAGTCGGCCGGAAAAGATCGCGATTCATTCACGTGTAGTTATGCACTTAGGTGCTTGACGTCGGGAGCCTCCGAAAAGCAAGACGTTGAAGGATGTGAGCTCAAGGTTAACATTCGCTTTGATAAGAGGAGGAATTTCTTCCAGATAAGGTAATGTACAATAGTCTACAGTCTACGGGGTCTCCACAAACCCGCCAAGCCCCAAGGAGAGTTTGCTCCGAGATATTAAAAAGGTCGGAATATTTGGGCAAGGTGATTAGAACGACGTCATCAAGCATTAGAGCATGCCTGGAGTTTCCCTCCTACTTAGGTGGACTGTCGAGAATAATGTGAGAGTTTGATTCTTCTCTCATTCGCCACAAATTCAATGCGTCTCTGAATCGAAGCTGATGCTTCGTTCGCTTGCCTTGAATCTCACCAATTTCGGGTTTTCTATGGTATTTGGAAAACCATATGGGATAGTAACTTTAAACATCAAACATGACTTTCATCCAGTGGAACAGAATCCGGTCACATGTGAGGAGCTTTGATCGCCGAGTTCATGCGCCGGGGGTGTTAACTTTCTTCATCCATGCTCCCGAATGCGTTCTGTAGATCTTAGCATTTTCAATCTCTTCCGGCCCAAGTTCTAACAGGGCTCTTGGCGTGATCGGGATGCCGTCACTTATCAATTTGGGTCTTCGGATGTCGAGTATTGCACCGAAAATAGCGTGCCATTACCGCCGTTGATTGTGCCTGCCTGATATCAATATATCAAAAAACTTCTAATCTCGAGAAGTTATGGACAAGGGGCAGAAATATCTCGAGTTCTCGCAGTGTTGTCACACGTGAACAATTGATTCCTACCGGGGAGCAAACGAATTGTCCCCGAATTTCTGTTGAGGGTCAATTGAGAGCTGTATCGACTAGTCCGTCTTCGCAGGCGTGCCGGGGAGCTTTACCTCTTTTAGCGATGATGATAGTTGGATTCGGATGTTGAAGTCACCTCCGACTACAATGCAGGTGGAGAGAGATATCGGTTTGAAGTCTGTTAAGCAGAGTAAACATAAAAACATGTAAAGGGATTAATTTTATAAAGACCCCTTCGATCTCCCCTCCAACTGCTATCGATTTCTTCATTGCATCGACCTGCATCTAATCCAGCAAAGCACCTGAGTGCCTTCGCTCCTCAAGTAGAGTCTTTTGTTTTCCTTTTAATTCTTCGAAACACTGTATTGACCATGCGATTCATCCGCTCATTTGCGCTTCTTGCAGCCACCATCCTTCCTTTGGCTGCCGGGGCACCAATTGAAATTCCTAGTCCTGCCGACCCCACCACTATCAAGTCCGCCGGGACTAAGATCGCCGATAACTATATTGTCGTCTTGAAGGGTAGTGTCGACGAGCAGGCGTTTGAAGAACATCAAGCTTGGGTTACCAGCTTGCATGTAAATAGATTGACGAGAAGAGATGATCTGTCGTTGTCTGGGTTGAAGTATAAGTATAAGTTTGATAGTTGGAAGGGGTATGCGGGAGCTTTTGATGCAACCACGATCGAGGAGATTAAGGCTAGTAATGAGGTTAGTTGTTTCAAAATCGAAGATTTGATGAAAATCTTTTCTAACATTGAGAATAGGTGGACTTTGTGGAAGAAGACACAGTCATGGTTTCCTTCGACATTGTCTCCCAAGAGAATGTCCCATCATGGGGTCTCGCTCGAATCTCCCAAGAATCAAACGACGACCTTAAAACTTACTACTACGATTCTTCTGCCGGTAAAGGTGCCACGGTTTATGTTATAGATACCGGGGTCAACATTGCCCACAGCGAATTCGAAGGCCGTGCGGAATTTGGATATAATTCAGCGGATAACAACGATGACGATGGTCAGGGACATGGAACTCACGTTGCTGGCACTATTGCCGGTAAAACGTATGGAGTTGCTAAGAATGCTAGTATTATTGCCGTGAAGGTCCTTGGTGACGATGGGACGGGGACGAATTCGGGTGTTATCGCTGGCGTTGAGTGGGCTACCTCCGATGCACAGCAGAAGGGAACTGCGGATAAGTCCGTGGCTAACATGTCGCTTGGTGTGATTTTCGACTCCGATATTCCAGGATCCTTTTGCTAATGGGGAGTGTGCAGGTGGATCGTTCTCTTCAGCTCTAAACCTTGCCGTCGAAGCTGCCGTCAGTGCCGGTATAACTTTCGCTGTTGCCGCCGGAAACGACGACGTAAGTTTTTATATGTCCCTCTCCATCGCAAACTTTCTTGCTGCTAACGCCTTTCGTTAAGAATGACGCATCCAATACCTCTCCTGCATCCGCTGCATCCGCCATTACTGTCGGCGCCACCGAAGACACCGATGCCCGCGCCTATTACTCCAACTTCGGTTCCGTCGTTGACGTTTTCGCCCCTGGGACTAACATTACGTCCGCCTGGATCGGATCCACCGACGCTCACAACACTATTTCTGGAACTTCTATGGCTTCTCCGCACGTGGCCGGTTTGGCAGCATACTTGATTGCTGCAGAGGGGCTTTCGGGGGCTACCGCAGTTACGGCGAGAATAGTGGAATTGGCGCAAAACGGGGTTGTTACGGATCCTGGGAGCGGTTCCCCGAATAAGTTGATTTATAATGGAAGTGGTTATTAGATTTTTGGAACGTTTGGGGTGATGAAATGTGGGTGGATATGATAGGTTTGGATGAGGGTTTTGTGTGTGCGGATTTTGAGTTCAAGTACATATGGGTTTGCATCGAGATTTGAGGGTTGCTTCTTCATTTTGGATATTTCTGGTTTTCGAGAAGCCTTTTTTTTCTTTTCTTTTCGTTTTTATCTCGACCTGGATGGGCTGGGTTTGTAGCTATAGGATCATACTTATGTTAATATGGATTATTGTCGAATTTCTCTATCGAATCCTAAAGTTGTATCTAGAAGTCTTAGCTACGAGCTCATGAAAACTATATATATTACAAGCGTATCTCGTATCTCGCAGGGCGCTTGTCCATTTTTCACTGCCTCATTCTCTGTGGTCTCTCGCTGTATCGATTGGCGCGACCTAGGCAAATTTTCGCGGTACAAGTGCAAATGAATAAAATGGGCCGGGGGAAAAATAGAACTTGAATATTAGATTGAAACGGAATGCGATCGTTCTGAACTGTGTCTTACATATAGAGTTGGTGACGCATAGCCTTTATCCTTGTCAATTTCTGCTATCTTTGGGGTGAGGTGGTGGGAAGAGAAGGAAAGCTATGGGTTAGGAGGAGAGTTGTTGAGGATTTTCGGGTTCGGCGGGTATTCATATGTAGGACCGTAGCATGTCAACTTTTGTAATTCACGATTGCGACTTAAATCACATTCAGCAGCCCCCGAAACACGGCCCAGAAAATTCCCAGTTCAAGGTGTTTAATGGAAAGGTTGAAACTTGTTGGTTGACTTCAGATTCCATGCTTATAAAATATTTACATAAAACCTGAAGCCGCCGGCAATAGCCGTAGTAATTGAGCACACCAGCGCAGTGGTGACCATAAGAGAAACAAAATTCAAACAAACCCATAGACGTCACCACTCCTTCAAATTTCCGAGGCCAAACCTTTTCCACCTGATTCGGCAGGTTGATATGGTTATTCTTGACAGCTCTCAGACTCGGTACCAAGGCCCGCCGGATAAATCATAATCCATGTCGACAATATATTCGCCAAGGAGTCCCTGAAAAAAGCCCAAATAAAGTAATATCAATGCCAAAAGGGGTTTAATATATTTACATGATATGGAATGCTTCTGGGATAGATGAACCATTTGATCGTCGGCATAGAAGTGTGGGTAGGCGTTGGACGTTTGTGTCCGGGAAGATTTCTGCCGGTTTTTGCTACCGAAATTGTTGAAGTTTGCGCATTCCTTTCGTCCCAATTAAGAGCCCGCACGTTGGATATCGCGTTTTTGCGGAGAGGAAGGTTTCTGTTGACGATTTATACGGTCGCGGTGCCATCTATGCCACTTTACTTCTCCGTGCTGATCAAAGCAACCTTCATCGTGCATATTTCTTGCCCCGGCCAAAAACGTACAACCCTCGAGCCGTCGCTATGGATGCCTTGACAGGGGGTGTTACGTAGATTCAGGGAAGCGCACATCGCGCGCAAACTCTTGTGATATATTGTGGGTCGTTCTTTGCTCCGGGTTCTACTACACCTTGTCTGCGGGTTACTGAATTTATCGGAAGTTCGGGGGCTGTTTAGATATATCCATATACTATACGTAGCGAGAACAACAAGAATGATTGACAGGACTAGGGCCGGCAGGCTTGAGCAGCAATAAGAATATCGTGCGAACAAGGTAAGAGTTAAGGTTATATGCTAGGTCAAAATCGGAGGACAGGAGAGAGATTACAAGAAAATATAAGAGCTGCTGAAAACCCCTTTCAATTGACAGCTCTCTCTTTTGTCCTTCCATTGCTTTTGTATCTCCATTGCTTTTGTATCTCCGTTACTCTGGAAGTCTTTTTACCATTCGTCTTGTTGTAATCATGAGAACATCATTCGCGATCGCCGCTGCTGCCCATACAATTTTTCAGGAATTGTATGTCAACGGCGTTTCTCAGGGACACTTGACTGGCATCCGTGTACCCGACTACGACGGAGTAAGTTCAGCTCGATTTGTTCGTTTTCGAAACTTTTCAAAGGAAGAGATTGACATGGAGATGTGAATCATAGCCCATTACTGATGTTGATTCGGATGATGTTATTTGTAATGGAGGAATAAACCCCTACCATACTCCGCTTCCTACTGCTGTTATTGATGTGAGTTCTCTATGTATACAGAACCATTGACTCTTATTTGATGTCCAACAACTGACTAGGTTCCAGCTGGGGCTACAGTAACCACCGAGTGGCACCATACTTTGGATGGCGCCAACTCTGCTGACAACGACGACCCGATCTCTCCTGGTCATTTGGTACGTTGATTTGGCCGTGTAAATTTCGAAAAATAGCTAATAACTCTTTAGGGACCTGTCATGGTCTACCTCGCACAAATCGATGACGCCCTCTCCACAACTATTACCGGCCTCAAATGTATTATACTTCAAACTCTTCACGGGGCGAAATTCACACTAACATCCCTCTGCACAGGGTTCCAAATATACGAAGATGGGCTTGACTCCTCAGGCGAATGGGCCGTCAACCGTCTTCACAACTCTGGCAAAGTCGACGTCACCATCCCCTCTTGCATCCCATCTGGAAACTACCTTCTCCGCGCAGAAATTATTGCCCTACATGGCGCAAGTTCTTATCCCGGGGCTCAGTTGTACATGGAATGTGCGCAGATTAACATCACCGGTGGTGGATCTTCGTCTGCGGATACGGTCTCCTTCCCGGGTGCTTATGCAGGAAGCGACCCTGGTATTACTATAAACGTGAGAATCTAATGGAGTAGGACTGACGCGAATATAGATTTACTGGCCGGTTGTGACGAATTACACCATTCCTGGCCCCCGTCTTTTCACATAACTGATTTAAATCCTTTGTCTCCATATAAATTTTGCCAGCAATGCAGCTACTAGTTTGGAGGAAGGAAACATTTGCCAGATGAAGAATGAGATAGAAAGGGCTGATGGTAATGAATTTGCTCGTGTGCGAGCATGTATATTATTCTTTTTGTATAAAAGGTATCGTCTTGTACGTCGGCGTCTTAGGAAGAAAAAAAAAAGGAAAAACAAGGGGATGATGTTAGGTTCGTGAGCGATATGTCAAGAATTAAAAAAAAAAAAAAAAAAAAAAAAAAAGCGTATGCCAGAGAGTAGCGAGTGATACATTATAAAGTCGCCTTTCGTGTGCATCTCACCTTCGCGCCGCACGTTCTACTTGCGCCGCCGAAAAGTTATGGAATAACCGGTCGCAGATTAACCGGTGGCGTAATAACCGGTAACTTCTAAGCGAGGAACATGAACGACGACAATACAACATTGTGAGTACTTGTAACTCGATTATTCAAAAATACCTATATACATGATCAACTATTGAAATTATTTTTTCCCTCATTTTTGATAATAAGTTCTAACTTATTTTTCAAAGTCTCGGTAATGACGATTAATTAACTGCATACGAATTTTTTTCCCACTCTTCCTACATTATCCGCATTATCTCATGCTTTGTCCATTCACCTACCCCAAAAAAATTTTCTCTTCAAGACTATCTTGCAAAAAATGCCATAGTGGCTTGATTTTTATTTAAATCTGTATATTTTGCTGGCTACTCTAGTCTTTGAATTCCCTTTTCCTTATGATCCTCATGATAATACAGTCGGCGATGAATAGGAGCATTACCTTCGCGTAAAACATAAGGCATGATCCTACTCCTGCTATATATGTTTAATAAAAGGGTATAGGAGGGGATTACTTGTCCTCCCTCAGTTCACTGTACAGGAGGGGATTACATACACACTCTCTATAGTGTAACCATTCAATTCCTCCTTCACTTTGCTGCTTAAATTGCAGTTCTTTAAACTCCTATTTATGGTAATGCTACTTGCACTTATTTTGCCCTATCTGTCCCTCTGCAATATTCTGCTACTTAACATTTTTATTTACCTCCTCCAAAATATTTTATTCTGCTGTTCCAGGTATTTGAGCATGTCACTGATATAACTCTTGACACTTATAATGCTCCTAATTTTCCTCCTCTAATATTCTGTTGAATTCACTGTCTTCTTCAGGAGTCTCTTCATCCTACATATAACATGGCCTATGGTAGCCAAATGCAATTGCACTGTATAATATATATTAGAATTAGTATATCGTTTATGCTGTATACTTTCTGATCATGCTTATCGTATCTTGTATATTGTTTCTATTACATTTCAAGGATTGTTCATTCGAGATAATTATTGTAGTGTCTTGATGTTCTATACACTTTATGTACTCAACTATATATGTATATATAGAGGTTTATTTCTCCCCTACTGCCCAACTCATGTATGTAGTCTAGTACTTAAGAAACTATCTTCATATGTCTAATATTATTTTCCTTTAAAAGGCTATGAGCCTGGGGTCTGCATTTAAATCCTCTTAGTACCAGTTTTTCTCTCATATTAACTATTTGTATTCTGCACTAGTTATGCTCCTATTTATTTCTTCTACCTTGAAATTGACCCATTTCTTTTATTATATCTTCCTAAAAGGAATATTCCTATCTCCCTAATATTAAGAACCTCTGTATCATCTCTATCTCCTACCTTTAGAAAAAGATAGTTATCTCTATTTAAATGTAATTAAAGTCTATGAAGTTATAGATAGAACTTAGCTACACCCTGCCAGCAACACCTCTGATAGCTCTTCTTCTACTGAGTTTACATATACATAACTCACCTAAAAATACTAGCATAAGAAGCATAATAAGGCTACCTACTTTCTTACCTAGAATGTCAACCTTGTATACATCATTCTTATGTATTTATACAATACTGCTACAAACCCTTAAAACTTCCTTAATGAAAAATTTTATTATAAAATGAATATGTCAATATATAGCCTCTGAAAGTCTATAGTTAAGCTTAAGTACACTGACAAAAAGGGTATACTAGTACATATTAAGAAGTGTAATATGCTATTGTTAAGACTTATAGAATGTACCAAAGAAATTAAGGATGAAAAGATACTATACATTAAAGCTACCTTCTAACCAATTGCCTACTATAAGTTCTCCAAAGGCTTATTCTTCAGAACTATATTACCCTCATCCCTTAATAGTATTATTGATAACCTTACTACTAATACTGACCTCACATACTATGGCATCTGTGAAAAACTTCTTCCTCTTACTGATAAGTTAACTAATTAGTACAATACAGCATTTATGGCTATATAGGAAAAGGATAAGGGTAAGGAGAAAAAAAAGGGATAAAGATACTATGTATATAAGGAGTAAAGTTAACTAGATACACAGTGAAAAAAAGGACCTTTAAAATAACCATGATGAGAATGAAAATCAAAAACTTCTGCAACTACAGCTCTGGCCTAAGAGGTTAAACTATTTAGGTATGTCACCTCTATAGTAGAATAATAAGATTAGTAGATTATATATTGAGAGCTATATTATATATAACCCTATATTATAGGAAATCAAAATCCTATAACCCCATATTGCTCTGCCTTTAAAACTATTCATGCATTTCCTCAGAGGATATATGGTATGAATATACTGTACCTACAGGTAACTAGTATCAGTGTTACAGTATATGTAATAGGGACATGTGTGATAATATGATTTATTAGTTAACCAACCACATTATGTATTCCCATTCATGGTTAAGAAAAGTTATTCCATCAAGTATAGGGTCTAGCCTCTGAGGATACAATGTGTTACCTCTATCATATTAATGAATATCTAATGAATCTGGCAACCACTGCTTTGTATCGTAACACATGATCAGGTAATATATATAACTTGCTTGATGTAGTCAAACATGACGGTAAGACCTATGAGCTAATCAAGGCATATCATATGATTATGATATACCCTGAGATTGGTAATCTATACCTATTTATTGCTAATTATTTCTGGTATAACTCCTAGGCATGAAAGATTAGTAAATATTCATCTATAAGAGATTGTCTATAGTTTTCTTTCAGGTTCTTTTGCTTATATAATATCTTATATCTTTTCTTAATGAGGAAGGGTATTTATAGAGTTGATGTTGGCTACTCTTTATGTTCTTACCATGTTCATTCACATATTCAAAATACACTATAACTATTAGTTCTCACCTTTTAGTATCTCTACTTTTCTATTTTGACATTGTCAAGATCAAACAAAATCACCCCTCTCTCTTCCTTTCCCCAAGCAGTGCAAGAGGTATTAGATTTCCTGATCAACTAACTAAGGTACTATGGTAGGGTGTTTTTATATAATCAAGTTCATAGACATAACTAGTAGCCCTTTCCCATAAGTGAACCTAAAAACAAAAAGAAACCCTCGAATAACTTGTACCAAAAAAGAAAATGCAGACAACTACGTATAAAAGCTAGCCAGGTAAAAGTAAATACTAGGTACCCCTTCAAGTAATGAAAGAAAAGCCTCTTATATAGACTATTTGACTAAGTGAAAAGAAAAGATCGGAGAGGAAGAGAAATATGCTAAACTCCTCCACACTTTACTAAAGCAAAAAGATTATCATCAATGTAGAGTGTGAAATCCCCTGTTTTAACCTAATCATGCTCTAGGACAACATTAACAAATTAATCATCAATAAAAAATCACCTTCCTCCTACTACATTCATTCAGTACATTACCAGGACCACAAAATATATATAGCCTACCTTCATATAAACTTTCGTAACCTGAGAAATGACTTATATAGCAAAGTAGATAGAAAGAAATATACCATAACAGATCATCTGGGACTAACTTTTCATTCACTAATCACCATTCTTACATAGAAGAGAAGAGTCCAAATCTTATATAGGGAATGATAATTAATATATAAGTAAAGGATCACTATGACCTCTTATGTATCATATCCTCTGGTGATGATAGGCTAGATTAGTCAGGCTTTCTATTCCACTGAGGTGAATAACTGCTTATAGGATATACCATTGTTTTGATCACATATTGTCATATATGTATTGCCTAGGTACAGATCATCACTTATAGGGTAGTATACTAGAGGTGTTATATATAACTCCAGTAAGGTAGAGCTAAACTTGATAGGCAGGGCCTAGTAGCAGTAATAGGTATAACACTTAGTGAGTGTATTCTAGGTACTAGTCTATCATGCTGTATAAATGTTACCTGATAGAGCTTAGCAAGTATCACTCCTATAGTATACAACTATATCATATGCTATTAATTGAGTACAATGCCCTGTCCATACACTGTGAATCAGAGGTAAAAGACACAAGTACTAGTTTATCATTGCGCAAGTCTATGTTACCATTGAAATGTAACAGTTATCTACCTATTGCATTTATCTTCTGGTGTTTTCCTTTCCCCTTACCACTCTCTTTCTTATACCCTATTTCTTTATTTTATTATATATAAGCAAAGAGGACTGGGGAACAAAAGTGTGATTTATCTTTGTATACCTTTATGATACTAACCTTGAATAAGGTGTATTTCTACCTCATACTATAGCTTGGACTATCTGCAAGTATATATTATTTTACATAATATATTTACTCTAGTAAGGATAAAATAAAAATGATTTTCATACCCCCCCATTTCCTTCAGTAGTGATAATATATTAATATCGAAAAGAATATTAAATATAAGGATATTTAAGACAAATCTATTCATTTATATACATTGTCACTTTATAATAAGGAGATTCTTTTAGAGAACCCCTTAGAGGGTATAAATTGCTTATTATTTTATAATATACTTCAACTAAGGTTATTATTTTTATATTATAATTTATGATTGCAATGGATAACTCGTTTAGCAATATAACTAATTCTCAGTCTATATCGCAGTTTGGGGTTAAATCAGAATATAAGAAGATACATGACTCTATAGGGGACTCAAGATGTATGCATAGAGTAAGGCAACGATGTGCTGAAGGTTTATAGTAATAACTCTCTATTAGTATGGTATATACTTAAGATACTGAGTAAAGAAGAAAGGAAAAGATATCAATTTCCTGACAACTACTTAAGGCACTACGGCAGGGCATTTACACTTAACTAAAAGTAGAGACATAACTGTAGCCCTTCCCCCTTAAAATCTAAAGAAATCCTCCACCAACTCATACTAAAAAAGAAAGTGTAGATAAGTATGTACAAAAAGCCAGATGGAGAAAAGTAATTGCTAGGTAAACCTTAAAACAACAAATAAAAAACCCCCTATACATGGTATGCAACTGAGCAGAAAATAAAAGAGAAGAGAGAAAGAGAAACATGAAAACTTCTCCATACTTTACTAAAGCAGAAAAACACTAGTTCTATTGTAGAAAAAATAAAAACAAGGTAAGAAAGGAGAAACTATACTCCTCCAATAGTGGTAGACTTATCCTTCCTATTAGACTTAGCAAGTTTGGCCTGAATCATTGTCATGTAGATTAGATCATTCGCTTAATATGGGCTCAAACAGGTTGCACATTAGAGAATAGTGTTCTCACAGGTAAAGCCTTCCAGTTAATCATAGTCAGCTACCCTATAGGAATGTTTAGAGATAGTAGTGGGCCAACATAAAGTTAGTAGCAAGGAGGGGATTGACAGTTCTAGACCAGGTGTCTGAACTTTGAGCAGCTGGAGCATTGGGTATCAGTGCTAAATAGGATGTATTTGATGGTATGATATGATTTATTTAGGATATTAAGGCCCATAAGAGTATGAGCCTTATTATTATTATCGATAACAGTGATCACAAGTGAGCTGTGATTCTGTTTCTTGATTTGGGTGCTAAACATTAGCCAGTTTGGGGTTATGGTAAGGATAACACAGGAATTGTAGCACTTAATCTCATAGTGGAGGCATGTCATTTGTCCTACATTGTTGTGGTCGGTAGCAGTAGGAATACTATAGATAATATACTTCTTCTATATATGCTTTCAGTTAATGCCCTTGACTTTGGAAAATTTACTAATAGCTTTTGTGATATCAGGGTGGTAGGCGAGGACATCAGCAGCAGTGACAATCTCTATAGTGGTAAGGAGTACAGTGGTGGGGTTGTTGTTACGACATCTCTGAATATGCAAGAAGGAGGGAGCTTTGGCTTTATCGAGGGCCAAGTTAATATAGTTGCAGATTTGAATATAAGCATCCTTGCTGTAGGCCAATGGTTCTTCAATATCAACAATAACTTCTCGGTTGCAGTGGGTAGGGTACTGTGGGAGGGGAAGCAGAGTGGTTATGAGAAGGTCCTTCTATGTGACTAGGCTACTATTCCTGTTTTCTTTTTTGGATATGACTTGAGCCCAGGTTTGAGTATCCTAGGCTAGATGTGGGACATGGAGTGAAGTAGAAGTAGTGGCGATTGAGCGAAGTTTAATGAGATCTTTCGCAGTGACTTTTTATTGGTTTTACATGTCCTTGAGGGACTCAAGAACTTCTAGTAGGGTAAGTAAAGCTTCAGTAATAGCTAGTAGGGCTTTAGTTATATGTGGGGGTGGTATGACTCCAGAGCAGTAACTCAGTTAGCAAGTTCCATTAGGGTATAGGCGATAGTGGCGAGGGTCGACTAGATAGTAGCCAGCCACTGTTGGATGGTGGGAAGGTCTTAAGCAAAGAAAGTGATAAGTCCAGACATGTTGAAGGTCTTGATAGCCTATGCTACCAGGATATTGCATCATATATAAACACCACTTAAGTTGGTTTTGTATCCAAGTAAGCAATGGAACTAGGATGTTGCAAGGTCAACTTAGATTTGTTTGAATACTTTAACCCTTTGGATGGTTTCAGGGGAAGAGCAGTAGTAGATTTTAGGGAAAATGGGGGCAGAGGAGAAAGGGGAGGGCAGGGGTAGAGGGGGGGCATCTGTATCACAATAATATATTGCTAAAGAGTAGAGATAGAAAAGATTGTGATAAGAATTTTCAGAATAAGTAAGGTTTAGAGGTTGTGAAGCAGGATGTGAAGAAGAAAGAAAAGGAATATTAATTTCCAAATTTTGAAGTTTTTATATCTATATAACTAGCAGTACATTTACACTAAATCAAAAGTAAAGTCAAAAGTAATGTAGGCAGATAAGATATTCCTCCACTCTAGCTGCTTACCTTACAAAAGACAGAAATATCCTCTACTCCTCCCGCTTGAATTACCTTTCCAAAAAACAAAAGAAATCCTCCATAGCTCCTACTCATAACCTTTCTCCTAGGCTTATAATAGTTGTATCTATGTGGTTCAACTTGTAACCAGTGGTCACCGTATGACTGTAGTGTGGTGGGCCAACCTTACACCCATTTCTAAACAAGGGGTGTGTAATTTTATGGTTACTTTTTACTCAAGAAGCTTTAGGCCAGCTAACTACCAATTTATCCAATATAGTGTAGAATTTTTCCCTCTGACTCATAATCTGGGAGCCTATATACTAGTCCTAGGGGTTCAGAAAGATGTGACATAGGATGCTTTTGAGTGACTTGAGCTATATAGGCAGTATTGTGAGACTTACCTACATGGTAAGTAAGACAGTAGTGAATAAGGCAAGTTGCACTACATGGGCTCTCAACCCATCTACAGTAACTACTGTTCACTCCTACACAGCATCATCTTTACCCCAGTTTATTATCTTACTTAGTAAAAAGATACATAGCGACTGCTGTACTCGATTATAGGTACAGTTATCTCATTAGCTACATCAAAGTTGCTTAGGGAAGCTCAGATACTCTTCTCATTAGGTCAGGCAGCACTAATGATAGTTTCTGCTCATTATAGTGTAGTTTTTGGAAGTGGTAGAGGCCTGGGTAGAAAAAAGAAGAGATATAAATTTTACTAACAACTACATAAGGCACTATGGTACACTTAACTAGAGATATAACCATAGCCCTCCCCCATTAAAAAGTAAAGAAACCCTCTACCAACTTATATAAAAAAAGAAAATGCAGACAACTATATACAAAAAGCTATATGGGGAAAAGCAATAACTAGGCAAACCTTGAAACAATGAAAGAAAAACCCACTTCACATACTATGTGACTGAGTGAAAAATAAGAGAGAAGAGAGAAAGAGAAATGTACAAACTCCTCCACACTCTACTAAAGCATCAAGAAACAATTTCTATCGTAGAAAAAAGGAAAAACAAATCAAAAGAATGAACTAAACTCCCCCTATAGTAATTGACTTATCCTTTCTATTAGACTTAGTAAGCTTAGCTTGGATTATAGTTATGTAGATTAAATTGTTTGCTTTGTATGGGCCTGCATAGTTTACATACCAGAGTATAGTATTCTTACAAGTAAAGCCCTTAGGTTGTTTACAGTCAGCAGCACTACAAGTGTAATCAGAGATGGTATGGGGACCTGTACATAGACAGCAGCATATTGGGAATTGACAATTTTAGACAGGGTGTCTAAACTTGGAATAATGTGAGTGATGGGTATAGGTATGGAAAGGAATGTACTTCATAGTGCGACAAGTCTTGTTGAGGATTATAAGGCCTTTCAAGATATGAGTCTCATTGTTATTATAGATAATAGTAATCATAAGTAAGCCATGACTCTATTTATTAATTTTGGCCCTAGATGACAGCTAGCATAGGGTCTTTGCAAGTATAAGACCAGAGTTATATCTTTCAAACTCTTGATCGAGTCATGTCATCGGTCCTACTGTGTTAAGGTCAGTGGTGGTAGGAATACCATGGATAATATACTTCTTCTATGTATAGTTGCAGTTAATGCCTTTGACTTTGCAAAACTCACCAACTACTCTGGTGATAGTAGGTTATAAGGCAAGGAGAGTGGTGGCAGTAATAGTCTCCATAGTAGTGAGTATGAGTGTGGTGGGTTTATGGTTACAACATTACTACATACGTAAAAAGGAGGGAGCTTTACCTTTATCCAGGACCAAATTGACACAGTTGCAGATTTAGATGTGGGTATCATCACTGAAGGCTAATAGTTCTTTGATATCGATGATAATTTCTTAGTCATGGTAGGTAGGGTATTGTGAGAGGGGAAGTATGGTGGTTAGGATAAGGTACTTTTATGTGATAAGGACACCTTTTTTCTTCTATTTTTTGGAAATCACTTGAGCCTAGGTTTGAGCATCCTAGGCTTGTTGTGGGGTAGGGAGGGAGGTAGAGGTAGTAGTAATTGAGCAAAGTTTACTAAGATCTTTCGCAGTCACTTTTTGTTGTAATTAGAGGTCCTTGAGTGACTCAAGGACTTCTCAGTAAGCAGGCCAGGCTTCAGCAATAGGTACTGGTGCTTTGGTTATAGGCGGGGGTGGTTATAAGTCTAGAGTAATAACTCAGTTAATAAGGTCTATATAGGTATTGGAGATGGTGGTGAGAGTCAACTGGATGAAAGCTAGCGACTGTTGAAGTGCAGGAAGGTCTCTTGCAAAGAAGGTGACAAGTCCAGAGGTGTTAAAGGTCATTATAACCTATGTGCCTTAGACACCTCATCCTATATATGTGCTATTTGAGTTGGTGTTGTATCCAAGTAAGCGAATAAACTTGGAAGTTGTGAGGTCAACTTGCATTTATCTGTGTAATGAACCATGGTCATGTACTTTCCTACTTGTTGTATTCTCCTTATGTTTCCTATTGTTAGTGATGTTCTTTGGAATTCCGCATTAAGAATCATGAATTATCACTCGGTCATGTATGGTCACTCATGTTTAGCTGTCTGCCTTGCGAAGGTCATGAGAACAGTATTTAGATTGAATGATGTATGGAAAAGGGTCATGTGGACAAAACAGGTTTTACAGAGACTGCTCTAGAAGGGAGGCAGTGCTCTTGGCGATTGGTATAAAAGAGAAGGAAATCTCGCGGTCCTGTATTTCTTTCTCTTTCTTCTTCACGCAGTATCTTAAGTATACACCTTCGGAATAAAGCGTAATTCCCACAAACCTTCAGCACATCGTTGCTTCACTCAATGCGCACCTCTTCAGCCCTCTACAGAGTTGGGTATCTTCTTCTATCCTGATTTACCCAAAACCCCCGATACAGACTGAGCTTCAGTTGTATCGCTGAAGGAGTTGTCCTTTACAATCTGAAACTTTGACCCTTTAAATGGTTTCAGGGTAGGGAGGGGGAGAATCTTTGGGGAAAATATAGGTTGAGGTAAATGGGGAGGGTAGGGGTAGAGGAGGGGCAGGGGTATTATGATAAGACATTATAAAAGGGTAGAGATAGAAAGGTTCATGATGAGGATTTTTCAGTGAAGGTGAGTTTGGAAGGTTATGAAGCAGGATATAGAAGAAAAAAAAGTTTATTCTTTTGCGTAATAACTACTTAAGGTACTGCAGTAGAGCGTTTACACTTAATCAAAAGCAGAGACATAAGTGGAGCCATTCCCTATTCAAAACTGATAAGAAATCCTGCACCTACTCATGCTAAAAAGAGAAAAACACAGACAACTACGTACAAAAGCTAAATAGGGAAAAACAATTCATAGGTGAATCTTAAAACAACAAAAGAAAAACCCCCTACATGTGCTACATGACTGAGCAAAAAATAAAAGATAAAAGAGAGAGAGAGAAATACTCAAACTCCTCCACACTTTACCAAAGTAGAAAAATACTGGTTCTATGGCAGAAAAATAAAAACAAGGTAAGAGAAAGCAGAAACTAAACTCCCCCCATAGTGGTAGACTTATCCATCTAATTAGACTGAGCAAGTTTGGCCTGGATTAACGTTATACAGATTGGGTCATTTACTTTGTAAGGGCCAGTGTAGTTTATGCATCGGAGAATAGTATTCTCATAGGCAAAACATTTCGCTTGCTTAAAGTCATATACCTTGCAGGTATATTCAAAGATAGTGTATGGGCCATTAGAGTGCCAGTAGCTAGGAGGGCATTGATGGTTCTAGACCAGTTGTCCAAACTTCTAGCAGTAAGAGTAATAGGAATCAAAACTGAAGGGGAGGTACTTAGTGGTGCAATAGGTTTAGTTGATGATAGTTAGACTCTTAAGGATATAGGCCTTATTATTGTCATCAATATTAGTGATCACAAGTAAGCTGTCATTCTTTTTATTGATTTTAGTGCTAGACATCAGCCTGTACAGGGGTATTGCAAGGTTAATACCTGAGATATAGTACTCAATCTCCTGGCTAAGGAAAGTCATTTGTCGTACGGTCTTGAGGTCAGTAGAAGTGGGAACAATATGGACAATGTACTACTTCTATATATAGTTGTAGTTAATACCCTTGACTTTGCAAAAAGTTGCCAACAGCTTTGGTGATGGTGAGGTAGTAGGTAAGGATAGCAATGGCTGTAACACTCTCCATAGTGGTAAGGAATATCGTGTTGGGGTTGTTGTTATGACATCTGTGTATATACAAGAAGGAAGGACCCTTAGCTTTATCTAGGCCAGAGTGGATTCAGTCACAGATTTGGATACTAGCATCCTCGCTGAAAGCCGATGATTCTTCGATATCAATGATAACTTCCCAGTTGTGGTAGGTAGGATACCTTGGGAGGGGAAGTGGGGTGGTTGGGAGACAGTCCTTTTGGGTGACTAGGCCATATTTATTTTGTTTCTTGGAAATGACGTGAGTATCCTAGGCTAGTTTTGGAGCAGGAAGGGAAGTGGAGGTAGTGTCGATCAAATGACATTTCATAAGATTTTGTGTAGTCACTTTTTATTAGTTTTAGATGTCCTGAAGCCACTCAAGGACTTCTACGGGAGAAGGTAAGGCTTCAGTCATAGGCAATGGTGTTTTAGTTATAGGTGGGGGTGGTCATAACTCTAGAGCGGCAACTGAGTTTGTAATGTCTATCTAGGTATTGGCAATGGTGGTGATAGTGGAATAGATAGCAGGCAGTGACTGTTGGATGGTGGGAATGTCTCTAGTAAAGAAAGCGATGAGTCTATATATATTCAAGGTCATGATAGTCTATGTGCCTTAGACATTGCATTCTGTGCAGGCACAATTTGATTTGGTGTTATATATATATAAGTGACCGAAATTGGATGTTGTAAGGTCAACTTGAATTTCTCTCAATGCTTCAACCCTTTGGATGGTTTCAGGGGAGGGACCGAGGATGTTTTCAGGGAAAATATGGGTAGAGGAGAAGGGGGTAAGCAGGGGCAGAGGGGGGGTATGGGTGTTACAACAAGACATTGCGAAAGGGTGGAGATAGAAAAGATTGTGATGAGAATTTTTTAGAATAAGTGAGGTTCCAAGGTTGCAAAGCTATACAAGAAAGAAAAGGAAATACAGAACTACGCAGATTTCATTCTCTTATATACTAATTACTAATAGCACTACCTCCATTCTATTTATCTTGTCCTCCCTCGGATCACTGATGTACAGACGGGGCGTCGCACTCAATGAAGAGCATATGACATAGTTGTGTAACACAGGAGCGATATCGCTAAGCGCCGTCAGGGTAACCCTTCATACGGCCACTACCTCCATTCTAGAGTAGTCTCTTTCAAATATATTGTGTCCAAATGACCCTTTTCCAGATGTAATTCAATATAAATACTGTTCTCATAATCTCAGTAAGGTAGACAGCTAAACATAAGTGAATGTACATGACCACATGATAATTCATAATTCATAATATAGAATTCTAAAGAATATCACTGATAATATAAGACATAAATAGAATATAATAAGTAAGGAAGTATATGACTACGATTTATTACAATTATAGTAAATAATTATATACATAAAGGTTACCATCACAGTGCTTATACATTATTACTTTTATATTATATTTATATATTATATATTATTAATTTAGTACAATACCATATATATATGTATATAGTGAATATGAGGTAATAGCAACAATGGCAGTAAATAAGTATTAGTTTTATAATATAATTTTGAAATTATGAATTAAATTATAATAGTCATTATATATATAATGTCCATATAATGTATCCATATTTTATGACTTATTATTGAGTGTAAATACCTTATTTGTATTTTAAATAATTGAAATACAAATATAACTACATATTTCAGTGGTTGAAATAGTTATTTAACTTGTAGTATTAACTTATGATATACATTTACCATTGCACTTGCACTTGCACTTGCACTTGCAGAGGGTTAGGGTTAGGGTTAGGGTTAGGGTTAGGGTTAGGGTTAGGGTTAGGGTTAGGGTTAGGGTTAGGGTTAGGG
>JABYPW010000956.1:0-19036 GCA_016880775.1 Phymatotrichopsis omnivora
TAAAAAAAAAAAAAAAAAAAAAAAAAGAAAGCGGAAAACGGAAGTAGTACCTTGCAGCGGAATGACGTTTACGGATGCAGGAACCGGAGTTCGTTACCGGGGTGAAGTGGGGTTACTGCATTGACATTCCTTGAAGGGTGGTCAGCACAGATACGGAGATAGTACGGGGTGGATGAAGAGCAAGCAGCGAAAGTGAGAGTAGGAATCGGAGTAAACTTCATCTCAACACATCCTCTGCGTTGTATATTGAGGACGCTCAACGAGCTGGGTTTATTGTGTTCGAGCGCGTGGCTCTTTATCATCATGTGATGTCACTCACGAAGAAAAACTGTTTTTTTCTTTTTACCTCGTATACACCCTCTCAGCCAGCTTGCCGCACTTGTCCGCTCTAGTAACGAGTTCTTTGAACCCAGCGCAGATATCGTCAGCATACCGGAAAACGATACGTGCAGAGGTGAATATATATATATATATATATATAAAACAAAAGGATATCAGATTAAACCTGATCTCAACGCATCCTCGAGCGTTGTATAAATGAAGACACTCAACGAGCTGGGTTTAAAAGTTCGAGCCTTCGTGGCTCTTCATCGTCATGTCATGTCACTCGCGTGAAGGGAAAATTTCTGCAAGCCGGAAAAATAAATAAATAGCAGAACTCACATTTTGATTTAAGCCGAGACCATCCTCTATAGTATGCTCTAGCATTGCAGCACCAAAACAATTGAAACCCAACAAATTCCGATATGCGAGTTATCCAAACACCTAAGTGATACTTATGTCAGTGCAGGCATTGGAGATTCAAAACAAGAGCAAAGAAACACAATCAATGTGAAGAAAAAGGCTCAGCCAAAGGTTTAATCTCAGTGAGTCACTTTACTTCTATAAATGGGGATGCTCAAATCATCCGAGTTTAAAACGCCCAAGCGCTGAGGTTCTTGGTCATCATGCGATATCACTCGCGGCGAGTAGGCACAAAAGATAAAACTGGAAAAAGGAGGGAAGGTTCTTGCATTTTGAGTAAAGTCAAGAAGACGTTAATTTAGACATCCAAAACAAGGAACGCCGAAGAAAAATATTTCAAACGCCGAAAATGAAGTAATGCAAGGCATTCGATCTAAATTTAAATGCCAGTCAGCACTCTTTTTAATTTCCAATCGTATAAGTACTAAGTCCTTGCCTATCATTCCACATCTACAACATCTTCGATAACTCCACCTCCCAAGCATCTCTCTCCCCACCACAATGCCGCGCTCTGCCCCGGCGCTACCGCCCTTTCTGGATGATCAAATATCACCTTCAATCTCCTTTCATCCATCCAACTGTCACCCCTACTTGCCACCTCCAGCCCCACAACCTTCAACGGCCTCTGCCGATGCCGGAATTGTGCGACTAGCCCCTTTTCCCAAACTTCACCATTCATTTCACAACTCTTTCCCGCTCCCTTGATAGCAATCTCTTCCGCATCTTCTGCAAGCCATCTCCATCCGCTAACAACCATCCCCTTACTAAACAGCCTCGCATTATTCCACCCCTTCACCACCTCAATCTGATTCTTGACCCTATCCTTCCTCGAGACATACCATCTCCCCCGGAACCTCACATCGCCTTGCGGAAACTCGAAATGACTTCTTTCACCTATGGTGGCATGCCAGAGACCTTGGTGGATGCCGACTACAGTTCCCTCGGGCACGGACTGTGCAACCTCACTCGAAGGATATGTTCGAGAGGGGCCGACGACAAATTCGCCGGGCTCGGGGTCTAGGTATTCATTCAGAAACCTCCGAAAGGCGCTGTTTGATTTACCCCCGCCAGGCTCAACGAAGCAAAGCCCCATCGATTCCTCGCGTTCCGGCTCACCGAGACGCCATCCTGGGAGACTTAGCTTTCGTGCTATGGCTTTAACATCTGGTTTCGTGAGGTTATGGGCGCCGAGGGGGAAGAGGAGTTTAGGTAAAGAGGAAGTGTGGAGTGTCGAGAGGTAAAACGTCTGATCTTTATTGGGATCCCGGGATCGGAGTAGGTGCGGCGTGGAAGTAGGAGCGTGGTGTAGGATATGCGCATAATGACCTGTCGCAATCCACCACTTCCCCGTCGTCGCAGATGTATTAAAAACCCTCTCCAAACGTGCCATTGCCGCACCGAATTTAACCTCCCGATTACAACCGACGTCCGGATTTGGAGTCCAGCCTCGTTGGTAACTCTCGACCATGGGGGCGAAGACATCAGTCCAGTATTCCCTTTCGAAGGAAAGATAGAGTGGCTCCCGGAGTCCGAGGAATGAACAGAGTTCTTTGACGCGGGAAAATTCCCGTTCAGTACATTTCTCAATTTCCCGAGATCTCGGCGGCATTGCCAATTCCGCAGGGGTAGATGTTTGAGGTTTATTGTACGGTAACGGCGGGGGTGTTGATGGCGGCGGATTCTCAACAGGCGACCAATTCACCATGTAGAAGGGGTGGAGATTCTCCCTCGGATGATCGGAACGGAGTAGAAGCGAGGCAACGACAGAGGAATCGACACCTGAAGAAAGTGCGATAAAAACTGTTTTTTATTTTTTATTTTTTATTTTTTATTTTTTTTTTTGAGTTTAGTATTTACCGTTGTTCACTGGGTATTGTCGGTGTTAAGGGAGCATACTTTTATCCGCAGGCGACACGGGAGGCGCGACATATTTCCCAGCGAACGAGGAATACCGACGGCGTGGATATCTGTTTGGCCGACATTTAAACGGCGACTGCGGTGAAGAGAAGAGTCGTAGTGAGGAAAAAACGGGATGGGATTGTCGATGGAACATGAGGGCCGCAGAGAGGAGGGGAAGGGAACAGACTTTTTCTTTTTTTTTTTTTCTTCTATTTGTTTTGTATTAAATTTTTTTTTTTTTTTTGGGTCCAAGAGCCGCCTAATTTCACGTGGTTGCTGGGACGTTGCGCCATCAGGCTAAGTGTGACTAACTGTGGCTAGCCTCGCTACCACAGCGTTGCGCAGTTGCCGGCTATAATGTATGTACAGTTACACCTCGTTATACCGGATGGATTGGGCTGCAACTGTACTCTCCCACAGAAATCTATTCGCTATACCGGATTTTTGATTAAACCGGATCCGGATGGGTTTTCCGGACACAGAACCCCTGTTCTCTAAGAAAAAAAATTCGCTATACCGGATGGAAAACAAAATCGTTTATTGCTTCTCCGAGCAAACCAGAAAAAAATTAAAAATTAAAAATTAAGAGTAAGATATTATTAAAGGTTTGTAAATGCATGACCGACACCACGAGATTCCCAATCGTCCAATATTGCCTCATTTACTCAAAATCGCTGTAATCTTTGAGGCAAGTATCACCCGTAATAGTGATCTGTTCGAGGATGCAGCATCAATTCGCCTTTCCAAGAAAAACTCTAACAGTGGAAATAATGCTTGTCGTGACTTTTGCTTTTAAGCATCGAGACTTTGAGACTTAAGTGTTTACTTTGTATTTTACAGTGAATTACACGAGAAAAAATTAAGAGAAAAGGAGGAGGAAAAGAAAAGGAAAAAAACTTCTGTAGGTGGACCCTGAACCTATTCTTTCCAATCCTTTAGATGGTCTGGAAGACACTGAACGGCAAACAGACGGCAATCGTGTCTTCTAGGCACACCTGGAGCTCGGCGAATTCTGCCAACTTCATATTGCGATATTTGGCACGGAGTTCGCACAATTCATGTTTTTTTTTTTTTTTTTTGCGGTCGCGTAGGGCCGGTTATTTTGGTCGTACTGGATGTGGTCTTCGAAGGCCACTTGATGATTTTTTCAACTTCGCTCAAAGTCAAGTCTACTTTTTTACGCAGATTTAGCCCATAAACATTCACCAAACCCTTCAGAAAGCCCCTCAGCTTGTGTATATGTATAAACAAAAAACTATGATTTTGTTTGTAGATTTTTCGGATTTTCGCTATACCGGATATTCGCTATACCGGATAAAATAAGCTGTATGAAGGTTACCCTAACAGCGCTTAGCGGATGAAGGTACATCCTAACGCTCCTATGTATGTGACTATGTCCTTGCTCCTAATCGAGTATAAATGCCCCGTCCATACAAATAGTGATCGAGGGAGAGCAATTGCACCGGATAAAATGAGCCAAAATCTTGGCATGCGGTATAGCGAACTGTATGTATGTATCTATCTGGAAATTGAGATGGCGCCAAGAAAGGAGGATACTACGTCACTGCGGTGGTGATCACCTGTGTCCTCGACGACGCAGATAATAGGATTTATTCAAGCATCCAAGGGGGGACCTAACTACAGCCAACATCTTACCTTGACGGAACCGCAATGCTTCTCTCTCCCGGCGTCCGCCCGTTACTACACTCATCGTTAAAATGCCACAACTGCCTCGTTGCCCTCCGAACGGTCTCAACGCTCCCCAATAACTCACACATCGTAAATTTGCCTACACATTTCACTCGCTTTGCCAACTAACTAACTTGCACTACTTACCTAGTACGTCCACCCCACACCCACCCGGAAATCCGGCCACATCCTTTCGCTCCTCCCCACTTCACCCCCGACACGCCCTCTCTCCATTGGCACTACCACGCAAATCCCCCCAACGCCCTCCACCTTCACCGAAAACATCCACTTTCTGCCGCTCCTATACACCGTCCTCAGCAAGCACGTCTACTTCGACCCTTTAGTTCAGGCCTCGGCTTCAACCTTCGCCTCACCTGGCGGCGCCACCATCTTATCCGCGAAACGGCGCCAGGGTACCGCTGTATCCCCCGGGGGAACAGGTGCTGGAGGAGCGAATACCCAAGGCGGGGCAGGGGGCGGTGGGGTCGGAGGATGGATCCACGTTTATGACCTCAGGAGTCCACCAGCGTATGGAAGGGTTCCGGATCCGCAGGATATCTTTGGTAGTGTGAAGGTTGACGGGGAGGGGAAGATCCAGGAGGGGGGTTGGGAGGAGTGTCGAGCTTATAGGATCGTTACTAATGAGGGAATGTAAGTGTTCTTTTATTTTATTTTATTTTATTCTGGGGATCGGAACGGCTAATGCGTATAGTTTGGGACTGAGCGAGTATTTGCGAGAAAAATTAGTGGAGAGGTTAATAATGGAGGAAAAAAGACTGAAAGCATAAATGCAGGTATTGGTGAATGGTTTCTGGATTTGAAATTTTCCACATATGTAAGTTGTAAAAAAGTCTATGGCCCATTGCTTCGCTCCGGGGAAGCTTGAGAGACTTGATCTTTCTCTTCGCTCCGGGGAGTCTCCGTCCGGTCATTTTAAATGCCTTTACAACTCTACAGTGTCGTTGTTAAACTAAGTTCGATCTGATCCCCTCCCTGATAGTTAAGTTTGATTTTTACTCGACTAAAATACATGATATATATCAAAATCCATTTCTATTTCTCAGTAATCTGTGAGTAAAATATCAAGAAGAAAAAAGAAAAAGAAAAGAAGAGAAAAGACAACCCTCTATAACGTCAAGATAAACTACATTGCCTATCTTATCAGCTCAAATATCCTGCTGTTCCATGACACTCACTCCAACTTCCGCGATGAGAGTTAGAGAGGGGGGAAATATCTGTATATACATGACTTCCGAAAACAGCTTGTAGGAAAATCTAAATGCTAACGATGTTACAAACGCATTATCCGAAGCTAAGAAGGTGGTAGGGGCAATGCAATCTGGAGAGTCAAAAGCCTTAGACATGGATAAGTAGTTGGCTGAATGATTTAAAGGGGATATAAAGGAAAGGAAGGTTGTATGGCTTAGGTTATGTTTTAATCTCTTGGTTCTCTTTTCTAACCAATATGTTGATCTTTTTTTTTTGTGCTCTGTTCATATATTGGTAAAGATTTCGATTCGTAAAGATTGTGATATGTACATGTACAGTTATTGAGCTAAGTGTCCGGATACTTTGTCAGCAGCGCTTTACGGCGGTCGCATTTCGCCTACGTATTATCTACGAACTATGAAGAATAAGAATACAAAATAAAATATTATTTCCATACATAGACCTAATAGTATGTGATTCCACCCTTTCGCTTAATACATTCCGCAATTCTCTTAGGTATACTCATAATTAATTCCTCAAAATCCTCCGGTTTCAAAGCCTCCCACTCGTCCATAATTGCCCGCCTCATATCCTCCGCTGAACGCACTGGCGGTTTTCGCAATCCGATAATGTATTCCATTTCATATTGCGCCAAAGGTTCGCAATAGGATTTAAATTAGTTGGCCAGTCTGGGAGGAGGGCGATGCGTCGGCGGCGTCTAGCCTCTTGGCTAAGTTTCGCGGTATGGCAGGTCGCATTATCCTTTTTTTTTTTTTTCTTTAAATGAATGGAGATATATGAGGCTTAATTACAAGCCTCATATATTTCTCAGCACTCATCCCCCCCTCATCGAAAAAAATAAGAGGTCCTTTTTCCCCCAAAATAATTGCCACCAACATCTTCACACTAGTCCTTCCACTTTTGAAAGTAGCCTGAAGACATTCTGGAGCAAATGCTTCCTACTTTTCCTTGTGACCCACTTAGTCTTAACCTCTTACCCATTTCAAAGGTTGATTCATCTGTCTAAATGCTCTGTACACCAATTTCACATATGATTCTTATCTAGGAATGGCTTCTTCCTAGCCTTCCTCCTAGAATATGTAGTGGAGTTTAGAACCTTCCCTCCAATTGTCCATGAAATAGACACTAGTAGACTTCAGCATAGCTCACCTAGTAGGGTGTGCTATTGCATTTGAGCTAGGTAGACTAGGTATCTCTTCTCTCTAGTACTTAGCTTTTTAGGGTAGCTAATACTAGGGCCATTTGCAGTATATAGGATTTTACTATTAGAAGGTCAGCAGTCTTAGTCTTAGCCATAGATATCTGAATAGGTTAACTTTAGAATACTGGTTTTATTAGTGATTTTCACAAAAGAATAACCTTTACTTTATAGTGTAATCACTATAGCATATTTAGTCTTAGTAATTACTGGGTGCTTTATTTATTGTTTGGCTTTGGATTTGTCTTTTAATTTGTCATTAGGTTTAGGTTCTTCTTCACACCCCTGATCTGTTTTTTTAGATGAATGAATTATAGAAAAAATTTAAAATATTATAGATAATAATTTGTATAGGTAATAAATTTATATAAAAGTAGGGAAGTTTGAGGTAGAGTCATTGTACTAAGATCTACTTATTACAGATGACTGTACCAAGTGGTCTACCTAGGTACTTGGACATGTGCAGACACTATTCCAAATTAACTAGAAGGTATGTCAGAACCCATGATCACTCTATGAGCCATGGAGCTCCATAATAAGTATTGTTGCTACTGAGCTCTGACTAAGTGAGATGAGGTATAGACAACATGATATGCATGAGATTGGACATATGAAATTGATAATAGGACTCTTCACCCTGATTTTATCATGATATGTAGATTAGCTGCATCGTTAGAGGACAAGACTTGAAGAGACTCTTCTCTAAAAGTCCTGAATGATCATACTAAACCTTTCTTCAATTCACCAATTGTGAAACTGATCTCCTTCTAGGAAATCGTGAAAGAATAAGGGAATTGTGATGGAATGTTTCTATGGGGTTCATATCATTTGTAAAGTTTCTCTGTAGCTACTTAGTCAGAAATAGGTATTTAAGAGGGAGCAGATGAGCAATATATTTTGTTTCTTCTTCTTTCTCTAGCTATTATATCAAGTCTTGTACCATCTTTGAACCTTAAGAATATATTTTGCTTTCTCTTCGATAAATTCTCTATCTTCTCTTGACACTTAGATAAAGGTAGAAAACACAAGTAGTTCTAACTTACCAGTTGAGATATCTGAGTTCACTCAGTAAGACCCTCTTGTGAAGCTTCTTATATCTATACCTGCATCTATATCCTCAATGAGTCTCCTATCACACTATATTCTTATCAAGATAGCTTCTCAAGATACTAAAATGACTGAAGCAGCTACTGCTTTGGTACTGGTTACAGGGAACAATCTTGCCAGGCTAGGACCTCTTAGCCTAGTCAAGCTATACACTCTTCTACTTCCTCTATAGGGACCCATAATATTACCTTGTACCTAGAGGAACTGGAATATATAAAGACCCAGTAAGAAGTGATCCTTAGGGAATATAATCGAACCCTTAAGGCTATTATTGATAGAAGAGAATTTTTGGGTGAAGCTATTTTTAAAGCAGTAAAAGAAGACCTTGATACTATATTTCTGAAGTGAAGAAATGATGTTGCCACTATTCTCTACTCCACAATTGAAGTCTATTAGGAGCTTAAGTGAAAACTCCTATCCATGATAGTAGTCTTCCCCCCTACCATCACCTCCTACCTGCTATATGCAATTGAGCAGATTCAAAAGGAATGGAAATAGTATGTAGATTAGATAGTAGAGAGCAATGTAGCTCATAGCTCGAAGGTGTATCAGCTGGAAATAGACCTCTTCAACACCTAGTAAAGGTTGTTAGATACTAACCAAAGGAGGTATGAGATGGATGAATAGACCTCCCAAATTCCTGCCCTTCAGATAGAGCTTGACATGCTCAAATAGAACCTCAAGACAGAAAGGGATAACTTGGTCCTCCTGCAGTCCTAGCTTGTGAATGCATATGAAGATATCCTTTACTTAGAAGCTTAGAAGGAAGCCTCCACCTACTCCATATCTGAGGGAAAGGAGGAAGTGAAGACTCTGGAAGGGAAGACTCTGGAAGGGAAAATTGCCAAGCTTAAAGTAGACCTGGAGGAATGGAAGGAAAAGTATAGGCAGATGTAGAAGCCTTGGTCTCTTTCTCCTCTCCTAAGAAGCATCTCACCTGTTAGCTCTGTAACTGACCTAAATCCATTCCATTCCTCACTTCCTACAAATATCTGGGGATCTGCTACTCCTAGGGGATACTCTGAAGTTCAGGACTTCAACTCTTTTATTCCCTGAAGATCCTCACCTAAGCATACCCTAGCCCTACAGACATTGGGACTCATAGCCAATAATGTTAAACCCATTATGTATAGAATCCTAGTGAGGTAGATACCAGCTCCTAGGGATCCACCAGTAGTCCTGCTCCATAGTCATACTATTATAGCATGGTAGCTGCTCCACCATTACCACTTAGCTTTAAGAGGCCTAAGCTAAGCGACCTAACCAAGTTTAGTGGGAAGCTAGAGGAGATCGAGAAATTCCTCATGCAATATGAAACCTACTTTGATCTCTAGGCTCAGACCTTCCTGCAGGATTGGGTTAAGGTGAAGTTCACATCAACCTTCTTCACTGGCTAAGCAATAGCTAGGTAGGAGTCATCCTATGCAATATAGACCCATTTAACAGTAATCTAGTCTGATTTCGAGGAAGCTATAAAAGCTCACTTTAGCCTACAGCTCTTGAAACCTACAGCCCTTAGGGAAATGGTCAATGCCAGATAAATTAAGGGGATCCTAGAGTATATTAGCAGGATAAGAACCCTGAATTAAAGGGTAATTCATCCTCTAGAGATCTTTGTCCAATGGCTAGCAAGGGGCTTCAAGAAGAACCTAAGACAAGCAATAGCCTTATAGGGGTAGGATTTCTCCCCTTCTAAATAGGAATCGAAGCTCATCCATGTAGGTTTAGCTATAGAAGATGCTGAGGTAGGTATTACTAAGGCCTAGAAAGGCTAGCTGTCTCACCCAAAGCCTAACTAGCCAACTCATCAAAAACCTAGTCAAAAAGAGAAGCGACTATGCTATTATAGGAACCTCTCCATAGGTTCAACATAACAGTTGGCTATCCTACCCAACATCTCAAATCAACTTGGAGACATGAGCTGAAGATCAGGTAACTTGTCCATAAGGCAATTCTCCTTGTCGTATACAGTGTACCAATCTCTATCTAAGATCTGACTTGAGAGTGATTGCTTCTTGAGGTCCATTACCCAAGAGACAAAGGCTAGGGATCAGGAACTTGCAAACTAGGTAATTCTCAATATCATGTACAGTGTACCAATCTCTATCTGAGATCTGACTTTGAGAAGTGTAACTCCTCTAATACAAGTTCTCTGACCTCAGATAGATGAAGGAACCACTTATCTTAATAAATGATGGGAGTGGTTATATACCTATGAATGGCTACACCACCCTCTAGATCACCTGACCAACATCAAGCAAATACTGTTCCCCTTCTTATATAGCTAAGAAGTACATTCCAGTCTTTAGAAGACCATTGACATAACTCAGTCCTTCAATCCATCATCAAGATAACTATGACAATAGGAGAGAGGTAAATCACTGCACAATAGGTATAGGTTTCCCTGCACTAGGCTGGTCACTACCACCAGGGGGTGGTGACAGAGTTGACAAGCGTAGGTAAGATAATGAATATAATAAGTAGCCCATATCTTGCTTCATTAAGCATGAGGATCAGTAATGCCAATGATGAACTTTGTTGATCATAAGAAGGTCATTATAGAGGTAGCCTAAGTTAGGCCTATAGGGATGGAGACAAAGATACTGCTGAGGTAGGCTTCAGTAACCCCACTGTATAGGAGATAAAGATACTACAGAGGTAGGCTTTGGCAAGCCCATGGTATCAGAGATGAAGATACCACTGAGGTAGGCTTTGGCAAGCCTACAGTATTGGAGATGAAGATACCGCTGAGGTAGGCTTAGGCAAGCCCATGGTATTGGATACAAAGATACCGCTAAGGTAGGCTTTGGCAAGCCTATAGTATCCGAGATGAAGATACCGCTGAGGTAAGATTTAGCAAGCCCACAGTATCGGAGATGAAAATACTACTGAGGTAGGCTTAGGCAAGCCCACAGTATCAGAGATGAATATACCGCTGAGTTAAGCTTACGTAAGCCCACAGTATCAGAGATGAAGATACCGCTGAGGTAGGGTTTGGCAAGCCTACGGTATCGGAGATGAAGATACTGCTAAGGTAGGCTTAGGCAAGACTACAGTATCAGAGATGAAGGAACCTGGCAAAATCTGGTAGAATCTTGTAACAGAGGAAAATCAGAAGTAACCAGCAGATACTAAGAAATTCCTATGGTGAAATGCAGAGCTCAGGATATTACCACCAGCAGTACAATTATAATTACTGAAGTCCTAAGACAATTATGATTCCCAGGAGCTGTAATTTGTAAGTTAACTTACACTGGAGTTAAACCTGTAACTACACATAGGTGTATATAGTATATAGTCTTTAGCTTTAGGGTCATATTCTGTAGAATGAGACCTTCACCACTGCGCCAAGCTACTAGATTGACAAGCCTATCAGTGTAGAGGAAGGAGGTACTACTAAGGTAGACTTCATGAAGCCCATAGTATCGAGAAAGAAGAAACCACTGAGGTAGGCTTCGATAAGCCCACTATATTGAGGGATAAGATATCGCTGTGATAGTCTTTATAAAGCCTAAGGTATCAGGAAAGTGGGTACTGCTGGGATAGGCTTCATCCAGCTGACCATATCCCCCCTCTGTAAGATCCACTCCATGTAGGCTTTGTCAAGCCCCCTCTTATCCTGCTCCTTAAATACACTAGTATATGTATCTGGTTAGATAAGGAATAATATTGATCGAACCTTATAGAAGTAATTTCATGCAAGTGTCTCTTTTAGGTTCCTTATAAGGTGGCATGATTATGCCAAACACTGATCATAGACTTGGTAAAGATTGCCTACAATCATCATAGGTTTAACTTCCTATTCGATCTTCAATAAGACTTGTATATTACATATATAGCTGATCATGCCATAACTATTAGGTAAGCTTTAAACAAGTTTGTCAAAGCCTCTATTATGCCATGCCATACTATATGAACTCATGTAAGCCTTATATAACCATCAGGTATGGCCCTTTCATAGTTTAGGTAATGCTACTATAAAATCAGTGTTTGTAATACATGTAGTAATAACTAGAAGACTTAGCTTCTCTATGTTACTGGAAAAGAGTTGGAGTGGGCTAAGAAGAATTCAGCCTATCAGAAGTGCCTATGTACCTCACATAAAACAGATGAGTGTTTTGTAAAGGGCAAGAGCACCATTCCCTAGCCGAATACAAAGAGGGTGGCTAAGTGAAAAGCTTCTCTAGAGCCAGAAGAGGATGAGAGTTCCCATGCTTTGAAGAAGAGTAAGGGGAAGGAATAGGTAAGTGAGGTAGTAGATCTCCATAACTCATGGAAAGAGGGGGATGATACCCATATGATTTAAAGTTGTTGCATGAAATTTTCCTTTATCTAAAAAGAATTGCTGCCCTTTATATCTCTTAAGTTTTTGGAATTTCTGTGTGTATTTTTTTTTCAAAAGAATTGTTTACTTACTTTACTTTGCTTTCTCAAGTTTTGATTTTCTATTAGGAACTGGTGTTCTATGGTGATGAGCCATGGTTCTTGGTAGGAGGGCCGCTAGTATTAAGGCATGTATTTCTTATTGATGATACCAATCCTATTTGTCTAAGGATGGCCTGAAGGCTGAAACATGCTGGTTATATAAGAAACTACTATTCATTATCAGCATTATTCTTCACCTTCTCATACCCTGCAAACCTGCAATTTCTAGTTATCCTATTCATTTGTCATATAGTAGGCTCTGGCCATGAGCTTCCTAGGAAAGATAATGTAACTACTATGTCTATTGTATTATCTGCTAAAGAGGGCCTTACCCATAGCACATATATCAAAGTCCCAGTAACTCTTTACTAGAAAACTTACAGTCTTACAGGAACCAAAACTCATCCCATCACAGCAATTGCTAAGCTTAATAATGGCACCACCAGAGCTATGATTAGTAACTATTTGCTAGTTCTGAAGATCAAACATATAGTCATAGTGAATGTCTATACCTATGATAGTTCCTGCCAGCAGGAGTAGTATTACACTCATAAGCTTCAAATGCAGGTCCTCAACTATCGCAAACTTATTGATTTTGATGTAGGCCCTACACCTATAGACATTGACATATATCTTCCTATCAAGTGGTTCTACTACCATGAGCCCTATATTGACTATGATAAGGCAGACTTGGTCTCCTTTAGTTCAGAGAAGTGTCAGAAACACCTTGTAACACCTAAGGTGGAAATAGTATCCACCTTCTCTCTCCTTGGTGATGATAACTTCTACACTAACAATTAAGCAGTTGGTGGTAGATTAGTTATGTAGGTGGACACCCCAATCAATGAAGCTGTTGTTCATTTTTGGTGCACAGCCATGACAAGAGCACCTGTTTGAGACTTCTCTAATATGTTCTTGTGGGTTTCCTCTACCTCCTCCTCTACTGCCTCTCAAGGGTCTAAGTGGGAACAGATCTTTCCTACTGTCTTTGCCAAATAGCTTGCCTCTACACTCCCTCCTTATCATGAAAATGACTACAAGATTGACCTAAAAGAAGGTGTAATACCTCCCTAGGGCCCTCTGTACAAGCTATTGGAAACTGAGCTCTAGGCCCTATGGGAATACATTGCTAGGATGATAGAAGAAGGTAAAATCCATCCCTCTAAATCTACTACCAGAGCACTTATCCTTTTCATCAAAAAAGCTGATAGATCCCTTCAGCTCTATGTAGACTACTGTGGCCTCAATAAGGTGATTATCTAAAACAGGTATCCCTTGCCCCTAATGACTGAACTGTAGGATTGCATTAGTGCCTCCCATTGGTTCTCTAAGCTTGACCTGAAGAATAGGTACAACCTCATCTGTATAGCCAAAGTTAATGAGTAGAAAACTGATTTTAGAACCAGGTACAGCCAGTTTAAATACCTGGTTATACCCTTCAGCTTATCAAATGCACATTCAGTCTTTCAGGAAATAATAAATACTATTCTAGGATCTCCTGGACCTTGGTGTCATCATTTACCAAGATAACATACTTACCTATACAGAGACAAAGGAAGAGGATGATCATTTGGTCTAGGAAGTTGTCCCCCACCTAGACAAGAATAAACTAGCCTTGAAGCCCTCTAAGTATATTTGGGCAGTTCATGAAGTAGAATTCTTAGGCTTTGTGATCTTAGACAAAGAGGTGTCAATACTAGAAGATCAGGTTAAGATAGTCTAGGAATGGTATATTCTATCTACAGTCTATGATATCCACTCATTCCTAGGATTTGCCAACTTCTACAGGATCTTTATCAAAGGCTTCTTGAAGTTAGTGACTCCTTTGATAAACCTCACCAAAAATGACTAGCCATGGAGCTGGGCTATTAGGGAGCAGCTTGCATTTGACATACTTAAAGGGCTGTTTACTAGTTCTCCTATACTGGTCCACTATAACCATGCTCTCCCCTTATTTGCTGAAACTAATGCTAGTGATTTTGCCATTAGGGGCATCCTCTCACACCAATTCCCTGATGGAACTCTTTGACCCATAGCAATTTATAGTCAGAAGATGCATCTACTAGAATATAACTACAAGATCTATGATAAGGAGATACTGGCTATTGTTGACTGTCTCTACTACCAATAGAGGCATTGGTGTTCAGGATCAGCTCATGTGGTAATAGTCATCATAGATTATAAGAACCTTGAGTACTTTTCAAAAACTAAGGTTCTTTCCTAATGGCAGGTAAGGTGGATGGAGGAAATAGGTAACTTTGACTTTTGCATTGTCTACTGACTGGGGACATACAACACCAAGGCTGATGTTCTCTTATGCTATGGGAACCCTAGTCCTAGAGAGGGGGCACCTGAGTAAGAGCTCCTCTTCCTCAAAAAGGGTCAGTATATCGCTGCTATTGAAAGATTGCTAACTACCCTATATCCTACCTTTTTTGAGGAAATGAAGAAAGTTTCTGTTTAGGATCTAGAGTATCAAACCTATCTCAGAGTCCTACAGAACACTATTCGGTGTCTCAGGGACTTCTAAAGTATAATGGCCTATCATATATTCCCTCTTCCCTTTACAAACAGGTCCTGGAATCCAGGTAAAACTATCCTGTAGCTGGCCATCTCAGTTGGGATAAGATGTATGAACTTATTGATAGGGACTTCTATGGGCCAACTATCAGGAAGGATGTCACCATGTAACTTCCTGTGACAAGTGCCAGAGGAACAAGGCATAGAGACATAAGGCCTATGGCAAACTTGTTCTTCTATAAGTCCCCTATTGTCTGTAGGAGTTGATACCTATAGATTTTATTACAGACCTTCCCTCTTCTGATGGCTTCACCCAAATATGGGTTATTGTAGATCGCTTCAGCAAGATAGCATATTTCATACCCATAGGGCCGAATGCAATTTCCTAGGTTCTGGCCAACACCTTTGTCCATGAGATTTAGAGGTTTCATAGGTTACCGACTAATATAGTCTTAGATAGAGATCATAAGTTTGACTCCTTATAGAAGGAAGTGATGGACAAGCTTCGGTAAAACTCTCCAAGTCTATGGTAGCCTATCCCTAGACTGACAGCTAAACAGAAAGGTTGAACCAGATCCTGGAAGCATACCTAAGGGCATATGTCAACTTTGACTAAACAGATTAGGTCTTTTTCTTACCACTAGCTGAGTTTACATACAATAATACTCAGTCTTCTTTAATAGGCTATTCCCTATTCTTAGTAAATTTTGGGTTCTACCTGTCATTAGATGCTATGCAGCAAGTTACCTTTTTCGAAGGTACTAAGGAACTTTAACACTCCTGGTCTGACCTTCAGCAAAGGGTCCTTAATGCCTAGGTTAAATCAGTTACCTAGTATGATAAACATCACTAGGAATTTCCCCTAGTCAAGCCTAGTAACCTTGTCCTCCTTAAACAGGGGAATCTTGTATCCCTAAGACCTTTACATAAGCTAGACTCTAAGTTCACTGGCCTATTCTGGATTGTGAAGATAGTGGGAGAAAGGGCTTATAAACTCAAACTCCCCTTTTCCTAGAAAATGCACCAAGTGTTCCACATCTCCCAGCTTGAACCTTACTGAGAATTAACTATTTTTCCTTGAACTCCTGCCGCTAAACTAGAAATCGATGATAGGGAGCAGTACTACTTTGTCAGGGAAATCTCCATGGTCTAGTTAGATTGAAGGTCCAAGAAACTGTAATACTTCATTCTCTAGGAAGGATACTCTAATGATGAGGGCTTATAGGAACCTGAGGAAAACCTCTTGGTAAATGGTAAAGCCATGGAGGAATTAGTCAACTATCGCCAATGCCATCTAAACGCTGAAGAGTAAGCCATAGGAGAAGAGGATACTCCACTGCATAAGTAAAGGAGAAGGAACTGAGTTAGTAACCCTTCCTTCTATTAAGGTTGATGATGACAGCTCTAGGAGTTAGATACAGCACTGTGCCAGGATGCTCAGCCCCAAGCAGGTCTCCCTCTTATAACTGGGAGATCACTTATCCTCTTACCTGATCCTAGGGACACTCTTACCTATCTCTAGTGATGAACCTCTTCTAACCTGTTGACTATTACTCATAGGGACCATGCACCTTAGGGGGTAGGTAGTGTTACAGATGACTGTACTAAGTAGTTTACCTAGGTACTAGGACATGCGCAGACACTATTCTAAGTCAACTAGAAGGTATATCTGAATGTGTGATCACTCTATAAGCCATAGAACCATGTGATAAGTGTTGTTGCCACTGAGCTCTGACTAAGCGAGGTGAGGTATTAACAACATGACATGCATAAGATTGGACATAAACGATTGATGACAGGACTTGTCACCCTGATCTCATTATGATATGCTGATCAGTCGTATCATTATAGGATAGGGCTTGAAGAGATTATTCTCTGAAAGTCCTAAATGATCATACTAAACCTTTCTTTGATTCTCTAATCGTGAAACTGATCTCCTTCTAGGGAATTGTGATGGAATATTTCTATAGGGTTTATTTTATTTGTAAAGTTTCTCTGTAGCTACTCAATCTGAAATGGGTATTTGAGAGGGAGTAGACGAGTGATGTGTTTTGGGAGTGAGGATGGTATATTGGTATGGCTGTCCTGGTGTCGTTATATGGTAATGTACAATGTTATAGGTTCAAATCCTGCTCACACCATTCTATACCACAAATTTCTGGTTGGTTGCAGGTTTTGTAGTGTAAGCAAGTTTTCCCTAACTGTTCAAGGTTGCCTAATTACTGGTTCAGTCCTTGTAAGCGGATGTGACTGATGACCTCAATAGCCGTATAAAGGGTTACCCTGATAGCACAGTGCGATGTATCGCTCCTTCTCTTAATTAGGCCATTTAATTAAGTTCGTATATAGTGCTAGCCCACTAGAGAGTATAACAGATGGGAAAAGAGTACAGCGATGTATTTTGTTTCTTCTTCTTCTCTCTCTAGCTATCATCTCAAGTCTTGTACTATATTTGAACCTTGAGAATATATTTTACTTTCTCTTCAATAAATTCTCTATCTTCTATTGACTCTTCAATAAAGGTAGAAAACATAGGCAGTTCTAACTTGCTGGTTGAGATATCTGAGTTCACTCAGTAAGACCCTCTTGTGAAGCTTCTTGTATCTATACCTACATCTATATCCTCAACGAGTCTCCTGTCACACTACTGAATAAGCCTCTAAACACTTAACTCTATAACTATAATATGCATTCAGGGTAAGTAATAAGAATAGATATAATTACACCTCTATTATATATACTATTATTGGCAGCTTTTTAGTAAGCCCTGTAAGCCAGTTAAATTCACAATGTTGTAAAGGTATATATTATATTTTTGTTGAAATTAGTGTCACTCATCTATTATAATAAAAAAATAAAGAGGAACATATGCTACATTCTGGTAAATAGTATTTTAGTATATCTAAAATGAGTTATGATCACTTAAGTATATGATCACTAAGTAAGCAATAAGAATTAAAGTATAGAGTATAAAAAAATGATATTGTTACCTACCTCTACATAGCTGCTTAACTATCTTTATAGTTAATATAGTGCTAGACACCTTATATCTACCACCACACCTATAACTAATAACTAATGCCTATAATACATAAAAAAAAAAAAAAGATTATATGTATGAATATTGTAATGTTTGCTGCAGTAGAGAATTAAATAATTAGCTATAAGGAGTAATATACCTGCAGTTAAGGTGAAGCACATCTACCTAGCCTCCTTAGATAGTAAATCATATAAACTTAAATGTTTCCATTCAGCTATCTACAAGTATACAATAACCAATTTCTACTATAGTTATAAATGTATGTAATAATATATAAATAATAGTAAATTTGCTATAGCTAAAATTTGCTATACTAAACATGATGCTATATATATAAAACATATGCTATTAGTAGTTTTCTTGCCTACTATATCAGTATAGTAATATTCTTGAAGAAAGAATCCCCTACAACCATATATCATCTACTATCATAAAGTAAAAAGGAATATGTACTGACTACATTATAGAAAATATATACTAAAAGGAAATGGCTTGTAATAACTAAGTATAAATTATTGTATTATGTGATAATATAAAGATGAAATAGAATAAGATTACAAATAATACAAAAACTAATATTAGTACTTATCAGACTATTTATAAGTAAGCAAAGGGGACTAGAACCCTATCTAATAAAAAATATTCTAAATGTTCAAAAAATTTTAACAATGAAGAGAAACAATAGTTAATCTTCTTTATTACTAGGGATAAAAAAATTCAGGAGATGATGTAGGAAGATATTATATAAGTAATAGAATAAAATTACTATATCTAGATGATATAGAATATGATAGAATATATAGGATATATGGGATACTAAAAGAGATTACACTGAAAGAAGTAATTAAATACTATAATTTTCTAAATAATATATACTCAAATAAATGTTAGATTTAATGTATAAGAACTAAATAAAATTAAATATATCTAATAGTACTAGGAATAACTATACTAGATATAAGATAAATAGTTATACACAGTATAGATAGATGAATCTACATCTAAAACTGTAGGACTTAGCCACCAACTATAGGTTATTTATTGTTCTGATAAAGAATTTTATCAATAAAAAATAGGAGTCTAGGAAGAAAAGTATAATAATATAAGGTGTATTATATAGAATACTAAAATCTATTTATATATTATCCTAGTAGGTATAAAGGGGGGGGGGGGAGGGGGGGTAG
>JABYPW010000957.1:0-19031 GCA_016880775.1 Phymatotrichopsis omnivora
AGGTATCATCGTACGGATTCTCATCTTTCATTAGCCCTCCCAATCTTATTGGTTACAATTACATAATAACATACTTCCACATATCCATAAAACGCCACAATATTGTTCTCATCCCGAACGCCAATCCCGCTATCCATTCTTTTTTCTATATTTTCCAACAAAATCCTCATTAGAAAAAAGAATCTCTAACTCAACTGTCCACAAAATCATCATCCACCTTCTCCTTCAATTCTTCACTCAATCCCAACGAATCACCCGCATAACTCTTCCTTTTCGAGCCAACATCCAGCAACTCGCTCTCAATCTCCCCATTATCATCCGCACTCGGCCGGCCTTCACTGTCCATGTCAATTAGGGAGGTATATCCAGTTTGACTTTTCAATGAATCCACGAAACCCGCAATAGCCCTGAACTGAGTCCCGTCGTAGATTGCTAACGATCGATCGATGCAATATCTCGCCATCGCCAGTTTTCTAGTGTCAACCCACTCCCGTGCGGCCATCATACTCCACATGGCCGATTTTCTTTTTCTACTGCCCCAGGCTCCACTCCCGGCGCCTTCTCGTACTTCAAAACAGGAGCCCACCCGTTCCGTTATTAGTGCGTGGCCAATACTATTGAGTGGGCTCATCGACCGAGCTCTCATAGCCCATTGAGCAGCTTCATCGGCTGCTCCACCGCCACGTATTCGTAATAGTTCCACTGCAACTAGTAAACATCTCAGGGCGGAGTATGTATCTGAGCATCGGGATATGTAGGAATAACATGCGAGATCTAACATAGGATCTATAGTGTCCACGCGGACTTTCGAAGTTAATGCGGTTCCAGTAAGTATCAAGCTGATAGCAGCCATCTCCTATCTCTAATAAGCAAAATCCAAAAACGTAGATATTGTGCAAAAATCTTACTTGAGCGCCTGCATGATATTTCCAGGCTTTATCATTGTTGAAATCAGTCCGGAGTAACTCATAAGTACTATGAGCCAGCCTCCAGTCCCGAAGCATGAAAGCAAAATCCGCTAGCTTCCGCATTTGAGCTTCGGGGGTGATGGGGTTGTAGGACCCGGAGACGGGATCGTAATTAGAAGCCGCAGACACGGAATTCCGAGACGAGGTACTGCCAAAGTAACGTTTCGAAAGCGATAAAAATCTGCCGCTCAAGCCTCGCCTTCTTGATGCGACCTGGTCATTCCAAGTTGCGATACACCGCTCCATGAAGGGTATTACGCTAACTTGGGCCATTTCCCGGACCATGGTCTGAATTCCAGTTGCGTCTGAATCAGGCAGGCAAAGGGTTGGTAGACCATCGCCATCGTCTGTATCTACCATCCAATCAGTCTAGTGAATTGTGGTGGGTTTTTTTCGTTTTGGGCGAAAATACCTCTTGCACGCAACTCCGCAAGTTCTTCTGCAGCAGAAAGCCATTGACTACGGGGTACAACCACAGCATCATCATCGGACATGACGCTTCTTCCTCCAGAACGCAATCTTAGGAGGTGGCAGTGCAGGCCGAAGTGTTTCTTCATCTGATCAAAAAGGGCCATTGACCTACACAAGTGAGCTTCCATGAAACAGGTTAACCCAATGTGGTCATGAGGAAATATGCACTAACTTGCTTATATCGTCTTTGTCCTCATCATGTACCAGGACGTAATACCGTAGATAATCTGTATTGACATAACTTGGAAGCTCAGTCTGACTTCCAGTAGTGTACAGATTCCGCAGCATTTCAATCGGATTTTGATTTCTGGAAGAAATTGCAATCACACAGGCAACTGGATGTGCATATGTTTCGTGCGGCGATAAAGGCAACCCCGAAAGCAACCGCCGCAGGTATAGCATATAAAAAGACTTGCCGGATGGTGCATCTGTCAGGGAAGTTTCAACAAGCTCCTCCATTCGTTCCAAATGCATATTCAAAAGCTCTTGTATGTCATCTAAACTCCCACCTTCGCAGATATTTTCCCGCGCACTATCGGATTTAGGAGGGAATCCATTAAATCTCGCCAATCCAGTCTCCCATCTTTCACCCGATGCCGCAACATCCTTCAAACCCACAAAGCGGACCCCATAGTCATCATACGTTGTACTGACTCCCTGCGAATCCCTGATTGTAATCCTGCCCTGTATCTCCTCCCCGTAAGGCCGTATCATTTCCTTAAAATCCGTAAACCCCTTCTCCTGCGCCAGCTCGTCTGTATCTGTCGAGACATGAACTGCGATGTGAGGAACGAATGCGCGGCATATTAAACTCTTGTAGTCTTCGTCGGAGCCTCTGGGTATTCCTGGGGATCCTGTTGCGAACACAGAATTTAATGAAGATACAGAGCTGTGAGCTGGAGCGGATGTCGGACGAAGGTATACAGGGGTTTGTTTCGAAATGCCTACGGAGGGCAAAGTTGGTCGCTGCCTGAGCGAAGGAAAGGAAGTCATCGAAGCGTCCCGCCACTCCACGTGCGACGGAGATGGAACAGTTTGCAACGAAGGGAAAGACCGAATATTCCCGCGAGCACTGCGGTTAAAATTCGAACGTGTTCTCTAATTCGTAGCTTTAAAGGTAAGGGCGACGAGGCGACAGGAGTGAAGCTCAGCGATCCTCAGTAATTGTTTGCGTTGGTTGTACAAAGCAGGAATTGGACACGGGCAATATACAGCAGATCGGTACCGGAACGAGATGTATTTGTCGGCCGAACGAGGCTGGTTGTGTGCAGGAGGGCAGCGGTGGGCTGCTGAGGTCGGTAGAGGGCCTGGAACAGTTGGTGGGGAAAAGAGTTCGGGGCTTGATCTTGAGTGACATGTAAGTCATCGAACGTTATGCTCAACGCCAAGCAATGGTGGGCACAACACTTGTGACATTATCCCGAATTCCGATCAGCCGCAGTGGAACTCGCCTGCATGCATCATTGCAGCCTACATGTACTTTCATGTCTATCCTTCTCCGCATCCATGCGACGTATGTAGCGCTACTGAATGTCACAGCATGCTAACAGAAATTGATTGACCAGATTTCGTATTAATAGAATAAATTAAGCTTGCAGCCCTGTAATTACCCACACCCTATGAGGAAAAAAGAGAACAAAAGGAACATAAAAGAGTAACATAGGAAGAAAAAGAAACACACGCAAGGCTATCGCAATTCTAATGTCTAACTCCACTAATATTCTCCATCTTTCGCCCATCTCTAATCAACGTCTTCCAACCAATAACAAAACTCCTCATGCAGCATTCGCAACCTCCGCCATCACCTGCTCTCCCTCTTCCAACAAGTTTGTGATCGTCCCCAAATTCTCGATCATGCCTTTTCCATGTCCCACTAGCAACAACTTCTCCGCATTCGCTGGCAGTCCTAAGTATGTAGGCGGCTCTCTCTCTGGCAGCGCGTTGACCCATTCCATGAATTCCGTCATTCCAATACCCTCGGGTACGTAAAGAGGGTTCTCAGTATCTACCAACTTGAAGTCGGCATTGAAGGCGTCGGGCGTGAACACAGACTGGACTAGACTACGGAGGCGCGCAAAGTCGCCTTCGTCGTCGACTTTACCACCATAGGTTTCCGTCACCAGCGCCCGAATCATATCCCAAGGAATCTTTGAAGGTGCAACGTTTGTACGACCGGCAGCGACTTGATCGATCCATATGTCAATAATGAAAGCTGAACATTCATACTACAAGGAAATTAGTAATTTTACATTAATATAATAAAATGAGGTCAAGAACATGACTAACTTACATCGCTGTCATTGAACTCCCACCATCCTTTCCAACCAAGGTCCGGAACATAACGAAGTCGTTCCTGAACAACAGCATGTAAAAATGAGAGCAGAAGGTATACCCTTGCCTTCTCCGTGGGCCGTTGTTTCAAAGGACGCACAGCCAGTGAAGAAAGCGAATCCTTCATATTCGCACGGACTCCAGCGGGTTGTTCATACATGAGCACCCGCGAGGCACGTAGGAGATTAATGGGAATCTTAGGTGAGGATTCCATAGACAAGAAAAGCCTAAAGTTTTGATGGGGCCGCAGAGCATCGAGTCTCTTTTCTAGCGATTGCAACCAAGCGGGCGTGAGATGAACGTTTTTGACTAACACCCATGATCCGGAGGAAGCGGCGTTGCTAACGGCCTGGTCTGCAGTTGCTAGACCTTCGTTGGAACCCATGGCAATATTAGTACAGTTGGCACCCATTTGCTCCACCAGGCTGTCGACTTTGTAACTCGCATCGAATCCAGGAGAGGAGGCAAGTGCAATAGGTGTCGTCGCAAAAACTTGGTCGACCACTTGGCGAAGATCTCCAGAGGCATCGAGTAAATCTTTTCCAAATACCGCAGAAACAAACCTCTCTGCTGTGGGCACGAATCTGTCCATTCTGAAGAGCTTGACAAGCAGAAGTTGATGTAGTTGCTTATCAAGTTCTGTGGAGAATTAGTATGCTTAAAAATGACAAAGCGCACAGTATGGATTGCCCACCGTTGATGTCTTCCTCCCAAATGGTAGGAACAAAGTTTTCCGCCATTTCTTCCTTCAAGAACTTGCCCCAATCTGCCTCCGAAACGTTTCCAATACGATTTTTAAAGATGGGTAACGTAGACGCTCGAGTCATCACTTCGTCTTTCCTCTCTGATTCTGTAGAAACATCCATCCCCGGAAGACCTTCGTCCAAAACCCTATCGATCAGAGACTTATCCATCTTATAGGGAGATGCTTGAGCGAGAAGCATCGCCAATGTAATACGGTCTTTCTGAAGCAATCCAAGCGCCGTTCGTTGATAACTAGGCTAAAGTTAATGGAAGCAATTTATAGATTCCGTGGGGACGTACGTTGTTACAAAAAGATCGTGGAGGATAATGTCAATACGCTTATTATAGTTCTTTTCTGCCTCCAACCGTTTGTTATCACGAAGCACGGAATGGAAAATGTCAAGGAAGTACCTAACGCCATTACGTTAGTCATTACATTTTCATATAAAATAGAAATTGAGGGGTAATTCATACTGGAGGGAAAACTGATAGAAGTGGTTCAAATGATGGAGCTGTTCCAAGACCGCAAAGACTGCACTGCATGCCCGAGCAATAATTTGATATTGCAAAGTGGTACTCTCGACTTCCAACATGACACCGTCCGTCTCCGACATCTTTCTAGAAACCTCGGCTGCCTCGTTCTTCAATGATTCCAATGTGTCAATAACCCTATCGTCGTCCAAGATGTTGCCTCGGGATTCGTTCAATGCTTGAAGAAGACGCTTCTCAAGGTTGCGCAAGTTAAGTTTGAATTCTCCCTGGAGTTTCATAAGGTCTGTTCTGCGTTGATCGATGTCTGGACGTTCGAACTTCAAGACTTGGTTAAGGGATTGCGTCTGCAAACTGCTTTGCGTAACAGTAAAGTTGACAAACGTGGTACGACTGCAAATGTCAGGAGCAAAAGAGGCAGAAGGATCCCTCGTCGACAAATATAGTCGGAAAGATGGCGAGAAATCGATTTCTTGTTTTCCAAGCTGAATGAGAACACGACCTCCGGTTTTCTGGTACTCCTTATTCAGGACATGATTCAAGATAGGATCTAGATGCTCCGCATCCTGAATCAAGATTGGATTACCGAAACGCAAAGAGCTTTCCAATTGTTTTGTGAACGAATCATCAAGGAAACTAGTAATTGTGAGACGTCTCTCCTTACTTTCATTCGCCAAGAAATCTGTTACTCGTCCAGAAGGATCGATAATTAGAGGATAGCGGTTGAACCGGTTCAGGATGATGGCGTTTTCAGTGCAGAGATCGTCGACCGGCAAGCCATTCTCTTGCCATAACAATCTCTCGTCTGCTGTTGACAGATATTCGGCAACCGGATTATGCTGTTTGAAACTAATGCCAGAAAGTGAAAGATGCTGAAGCCAGTCGTCAAGCATAGCCTTGCGGTATTGCTGATCGTAAAGTCCACTGTACGCTAAAAAGGCAGAGGAAACTAGAACATCTCCAACCAAGGTCCCAATTTGTGTCTCAAACGATCTGCTTCCGTCTTCCCATCTCGTCCTTTCGGATGACAAACTGTCGAGTAATTTAACGCTCCTGTCAACCTTAAATTGCACACGAGACATCTCCGTCTTCAAAGCCTGCGTCTCACTAATTAGCGCAGCATACTCCTCTTTGTACGTTGCAATACTTCGCTCCAGGCTCGCAATTGTATCCTGCATGGCCTGGGCCTGAGCTTTGGTTTCCACCAACTTTTCCTCCAACTCCTCAACCTCTTCCCTCAATGGCCCCACACGATCAAGAATTTCCGAATAGTTGACTTGCGCTTCGACCCATTGGACTAGGGGCCCACAGGCCCTGGAAGCCCTGTTCATCGCTTCAAAGGTATAGTTCGGTTGAGAAAGATATTGGTCCTGCATCTTTATGCGGAGTGATTTGGTCATTTGTCTTTCGTTGTCAAAGTTGACTATGCTGGAAATGAAATCATCCCTACGGATGATACTTTGGACGGTGGCCCAATTGTTGACTTTATGACCAAGCAACGTGCATACGGACTCCATTGCAAGCTGCACCGCCGGAGGAGGCTTTCCCATGACCCTTACTTCCGTGAGATGTTGCTTCTTGATATTGCTGACACTCCTCTGTGCCTCGATAACCGCAGGTTCGGCTTTTGCGAGATCGTTCAAAACAACTTCCTGGCGCTGAGCAACCTCTCTCTCCTGAATTTCCAATGCAGCCTGAACCTCAAGAGATGCAGCACGCTTCTGTTCCGTTTCTTGCTGATCGGCAACCATACGTTGGAGTTTTTCGTTGGCCTCGGCGCTCTTCCTTTCCAGTTGTCCTTGCTTCTCCGCCAAACTAAACCTCAAATCCCGGACCTTGTCTACGGTATCCTTCAATTTATCCAGACCAACATTCAAATGGCGTTGTTGTTCTTCCAAATCCTCTCGTTTTTCGTTGTAAAGTTTCACATATTGCGCAACAAAGTCCAAGAAATGGCGGGGTGTGAGGTATGTTGTCTTATTCTGTTGCTTCTGGAGCTTCTTGTTGAATTTATGGAGGGAGTAGTGGATATAAACCATTGCATTGACGACCGCCTCACGATGTGATGGGGGCAAAGGAAGCTCCCTGTAGACAACCGGAATACTGTCGGGTGCTTTGTATGTCGCACGGTCCAAATCCAGAGACTGTGTAAGTTCCATTCCGACTTGGAAGAAAGCTTGATCCGACCAGTCCCCGAACCAATTAAGAACACAACGATTGAAGAGCGCAGGAGATGTCGCAGCTTTGGAAGAAAGTCCCTCCTCCGGAGGGTTCATCGTGAAGACCACGTGGAGGTTCTTGACGATTTGCTGAGTGAACCACTTGTAAAGTTCTTCCTGAGAGTCCAATAACAATCCTTGACGTTGAGCACCTTCCTTACACGCAGTCATAAGGGCAGCAAATTCGTCTCCTTCAAACAAACCCGGAACCTCCGCGTTAGCAAGCAGGGTGTTCATTCGTTCCAGGAACCCTGAATCCAGCACGTTTGACTCGTCCATGATGAAACATATCTTTTCCCCTTTGCAACCGCAGCGCCTGAGGACATCTCGGAGATCTTCGTCGAAATCCTCTGCCGAATATTTGCCGTGAACCTTTATTTGGAAAACCTTTAGACCGTTCATCCAAGCTACGAAGCGAGAGAGCGTTGTCTATCCAAGATATCAGCAATCGATATAATATTTTGCCATAATACAACTGATAATGACTTGCCTTTCCACTACCACTGACACCAATCAAAATCAAATGTCCCTGAGGCTGCCGGAAAACCCTATCAATACGAAGAACATGCTCAAGAACATCATTAAACAAAATCAGTGGTACATCCACCTCTTCCTCACAGAAAGTCTTCAGACGAGCCTTTGCAAAGTCGCGAAGGTGCTCACGATCAACCGGCACATAATTCTTCGAAAGCCAGTTTGAGAACAAGATCGGCCCACCCAATGCCTTCTGCTCATCGATACCGGGGAAGTGTTGCAAAGCTATTGCCTTCGCCGATTCCCCCGTCCACTGTCTCTCTTCTTCTCCAACCAAACGATCCTCGAAAAGTCTCAAAGCCTCATGTGCCCAAATTCTGACCAAACCTTCCACACTGAGTGTCTCCAGTGGCCGAAGTGCCTCATATAACCCACGAACCCATCTTGTCAATTCTCTGGGCGAGTATACGTAGTGGGGCTGAATCTTTGGCGTAAATCTCTTTTGTGACTCCAAGTAAAATTGGACCATGGCCCTTGTCAACGGTTCGGAATATCCACGGAGGCTGGGGATAATCTTCAAAACGGCACTATTGAATGTTCCGTAAATTTGGAGTAGAGATTGTTCACCAGGATAGTCGACCATGATAAGGGGGGCGTGGCGGAGGAAACGAGCTCCCATGGGCGTACGGCCAGCATCTGTGGGAGGATTACAAGCCCCGACGAATTGAATACGATCCAAAGTAACCCAAGTCTTATCAGATGTTCTCCAAAAACCGTTTTGTTCCACCAATTGTCTCAAGAATGAAATAGCTCTCTGGGTTCCATATTTATCCGGCGCCGGCAAGTTTATCTCATCGCAGAATATGACAAGCCACCTTCCGATTTGGGTCGGGGACAACAGCACACCATTGAGGGTTTTCTTATACTCGCAATATTGTTCGAAGGTCTTGATTAACAAATCCGGAGTGGTAGCGCTGGAAAAATTGAGACCGACAACCTCCATATTGGGTAATTTCCTTAGAGCACTGAACAGCGTCATGGTCTTACCAGAGCCGGGAGGACCACACAACAACAAAGGCTTGTGCTCCGCGAGCCACGAGTACAGTACATCCTCATGTCTCACAGTATCCAAAGTAGGAATGACGACATCAGTTTGGGTAACGGAATGTGTATTGACCTCGACGTGGGGAACTTGATCTTGCCATTGGATCCAATCCGCTTTCGGTAAGGCGACATCAAAGTCAATAAGGGAACCGTTTTCTCCAAGTGCTGGAAGATCCACAGTTGTAAGTCCACAGATATATTCTCCGAAGGTTTGACGATCCGCTAGGGGGCAATCTCCTGTAAAACTCCACACCAATGCCAATAGTAGCTTCTTCGAAACATAAGACTCAACTTGCTCGTCTTCCAAGGGAAAATCAACGTGCTGGATATTGTATTCGATCATCGTACGGCAAATCTTGTTAAGCAAAGAAAAAAGTGTATTCAAGACTCGGGCCTCTGTGAACTCCATTATGTGGTTGTATTTTTTGGCTTCCATGAGAGTCTCCACTACAAAATTGTCTCTCTCAAGCAACTGCTCGAGAAGAAGGGCCATGTGTGATTGTGTTGAAAGAGCTTTGACCGAAACTTGACCGGAGCTGATAGTGTTGTCCTCGTCCAAGTCTTCGAACACAACAGTTCGCAGAGATTTGAGATAATGGGTTACCATCATATTCGAAGTTACGGTATCTTCGCTGAACCAGACCATGCCGCAACGACTGACAGTGGCCAAGGTTGCATATTTCAAGGTCTCGACTTCGAACATGATACGAACATTCGGTGGGAGGTTAAGACGTTCTCCATTGGGTAATGTCAAGAGTTTGTTGTCGTCGAGTACACTATTACAAATGTTAACATACAACATACTAAAACCGACATTTAAACAATTGATTTACCTGTTTAAGTTTTCAACCCACTCCGGATCCACATCACCATCGAAGACAATCCAGTGTCTCTTGGCGTCCTCACCACGAAGATTATCAACTATCTTTCTCAAAATGCTCGTAAACAATCCATCTGTCCATTCTCTGGTGGTGGAATCGAGACTTCCGTAGAGGGCTTCCTTTGACATGACTTTGGAATCGATGATATGATATACTCCTTCCATCCCTTCGACTTGCTGCAAAGCTTGAAGAAGTACCTTCCAAGCGCCAGACTTGCCGGATCCAGAGTTTCCAACCATCATCACACCATGGTGAATGGTTTGAATTTGGTAGAGCTGCAAGATTTTAGTCATCCAGGTTTCCGTGACAACCAAGTTCTGTTCACTAGCAATCTTCTTGATCGCCTCTTCCAATTTCGATAAGTTACCCGGAATATATTTGACACCTGGGAAAGAGGCCGCTTCGATACTAAAACCCACATCATTAGTTAAAGGGAATAGGGACTTATATATTGTTCGTGATCCTTACGTCTTCATAATTTCAACATCACCTCGGATCAGTTTGGGTGCAATTGTCTCTCGCAAACTCTGAACGATAATCTGTGCCTCCCAATTCGAATCCTGCGCCTGCTCTTGCAAGTCCCCATCGTTGAGTAGCCTCGCTCTCTTGAGTCCGCCGGAGCTAACAAGCACGCTCTTCAACGCACGCAAACCAAAATCGTAGTGAGCTTGCTTCGACAATTGGCTGGCGCAATGATCAAAAAAGGGCACCGTTTGCTTAGCAAGTTGTTTAGCCTGATTGAAACCTTGAGAATACAACATGACTTCGGCGATAAGTTCTTTGTCAGGCTTCGACATTGCCACGCTTCGGAAGAGCTTCTTCAAGTTATCCGGCAAGTTTGAACGTCCGGCATATCCAGGGTTCATAGTGATAAAGATACCTAGAAATTACGTTAGAAGCCCTCTATTCCAAAAACCACTATAATTTCTCACCTGTATTCTTGTGCACCTTAAGATGTCTTCCAACAAGCTCGATCTGAGAATTAGGATCCTCCTGCGACCTCTTCAACCCAAGCTGAATATTCTGAACCTGTTGCGAAACAGCCGACAAAATTCTCTCCTCAAGACGATTGAACTCGTCGAAACAACCCCAAGCACCAACTTGACATATTCCAAGGAAAATTCTACCCATAGCCTGGAAATCGAAAGTATCATCACAACAGAAGACAAGTGTGAACCGGCCAAGTTGTACACCCAAAGCCTTAACGGATTCTGTCTTTCCTGTACCGGCGGGACCGTAAGGTGAACCTCCGAGACGCTGGCACAATGCTTGAGTCAAAGTCAAGAAACATCGGTCCGTCAACGGTGTCCTCACAAGCCTCTCTGCGACACCCAAGTATTCAAATCCGTAGTCAAGCTCCGCGTTCGCCATCCTAATCCTCAATCGGCTCAAATAATCACCTTCTTCCTGATAGTGGTACCTCATCTGTAGCAGCCAGACGGAGTCTTGAGTGCTGCCTGCTCCATTGGCAACGAGCCTTTGAATAACATCACGTTGATGAACGAATTCGGTAATAAGATGTTCACACTTCTTCCTTTCGATAGCGCCCAAATCACCCAACACTGTTGCGGCCAATAGCGCAAGAATTTTAACCTCCTGATCATATAAACCTTGCAATCCTTGTCCTCCTTCTTCGAGTGATTTCTCCACCACGGTTGTCCAAACAACTTGAGTAGCGAGCACAGCAATTTGCGCAGGATATTTGGCAATATAATCTCTGAATTCGTCCTTGTTCAATTCCTTCGCCAAAAAAATGCCTGTGAAATCCCGTACAGCTTCAGCGAGCAATTCTGCAAGGGTAAATTTCATATTGTTCTCAAGGGCCGTGAGCCAGTCGTTGATTTTCGGTGTCTTGATCAAAGAAATCTCTCTCTTCAGATAAACCTCCTCTCCTTCCTTCGAGGTAAACCCACGGATTGTCGAATCGTCGTCCAAGATCAAGCCGGAAAGACCAGCAAACATCTTTTTGAAGTGCTTCTGAATACGATAGGTATCATTGCTATTACCGATAATCTCCAACAAGTCTTCGTCACCAACGAAATAGAACCGAGGGAAGGAAACTCTTTCCCGCTCCAAATACTCTCCGAGGGCTTTCTGGATCTTGTTCAATAGTTCGGCCAAACGTTCGAGGGACTTCTGGACGCCGGAAATATTAAGCACATCGAGGACATAAGGTGACTTGTACACTTTCTTCATCACAGTGAAGAACTCTGAGTTGATATTCTGGAATCGTGAAGATTCGATAGGCAACAGATGCTTGATATCGGCATTCCCAGTAAAAACACCCTCGAGATAAACCCATTGGCGCTGTACATCGATCCAAATATCAAAGAGGACGTGCACCCTGTTAAGCTTATCCTCCCATGATGAGGCTTCGTCCTCGAATTCTTTGTAGTATGGCGAATGCCTCATGGCTTGGAGAGAGTTCAAGTTCTCGCTGCATTTGGCGAACAAATCATCCCACCCTCTGATCAATCGACATTTGTTCTGATAACTGACCAAATCCAAAACATATCCCGTCCAAGTTTCGCGAACCTAAATAATCATCAATAACAAGCCCATCGTCAACCCAAACTTTTCAAATCAGAATTTTACCTGCTTCAAGAACTCCTCCAAAGCCATTTCCCCTTGAGCCTGCGCAATAATATCTTTAATAACCGCCTCACTCGCCGTCAAATTCAAATCCCAAACCGTCCCCAAAGTAAGTGAACTCAAATAAACCCTCTTCCCCGGTTTCAATGCTTTAAAAATTTTATTCCAATGTCGTTCCCTCACAGCTTCCGACTTCATCTCCGCGAGCAATGGGTTAACCTTAACGAACTGCCTCAAGACATTCTGGATATGTTCGAAGGCAGCATACTGTCTCATACGACTCGGCATTTCTTTTGTCATATTTATAAGGCCCTCCAATCCCTGCCTAATTTTTCTGGTAATAACACTGGACCACGGAGTGTCCCTCAAGTCGTTTAGGCTCTTCCAGATGGTAGACAGTGCGGACCAGACAGATTTGAAGTCGTGAACTTCTTCAAGAACAGACACCAAAACGTTATCAGGGCCCGCGGGAATGTCCAATGCCTCCTTAGCCTTAGAGACCATCTCAGACTCAGACTTGAGCTGCGTCAACTTGGTTTCGAAAGTGCTGAGAGTGTGTGAAGCATCTTCCGGCGCAATAGTACCGGAGACAGGTTTTTGGTCGTTCCACTCGGCAATGATATTGTTGATCTTGTCGGTGACGACTTTGTCCTCGGCCACAATCTTCGCTCGGAGGGCATCTAAATATTATGTCAGTACAATTTATCTAACATGAATACCACCAAAAGGTAATAATTAATACCAGTCTGGTCTTGAACAATCTTGCTCTTTCGAGCCAATATTTCATTCAAAGCACCCCATTCCCCATCAATTCCATCCACATACAACCAATCTTGAGGAAATTGATATCTCTGCCTCAAAAGCGTAGTCTCTCCCTGTCTAAACAACTCCACCTCCGGCGCCCAAGACTTCACCTTCCGCTTACATTGCTGAACGATAGTAATAAACGACACAGCTTGTGCAGTAGACGAAGCCTCAAGAGATTGCCCTTCCAAATCCCGTCTTGCCTTTCCAATTTCGGCATGTACCTCCTTCATCCGGTTACCCAACTTATTCGCAAATTTCAAGAGAATATCGTGCTGCCATTGATCGTACTTAGCGTTGACCTTTGTCTGCACCTGCTCGTAGTCGATGGTAAGGTTGCCAAAAGACCGGCTAACATCTGAAGTATCGAAAGTAGATCGAGTCTTGCGAATTTCCTGAAGTAATTGTAACCATTTGGAAAGATTGTCTCCGAGGACATCGTACACTTGTTCCGACTGCAAATCCCACAATGACTGAAATCGAAGCCACTCTTCCACATACGCTCCAACAACTGCGAGCTTCGATTCGATAGCCGTGTATGCATCTGAAAGGGTCGCAGAGCATCTCGCGGGCTTCAACAATAGTTAGCCAAGTAGTAATTAAAATAATTTCATCCTTGTAAACTTACCAAATCCGAAGAGAGCAACTCAGAATCTCCACCAGAAAGATTAATATTCATCTCATAACGGCTAGCCTTCAACTTCTTCAAGTTACAGGCAATCCCAAGCCACTGATGCAATTGCGAGAACCAGCTAGCGCGGGCGTATTCAAGCGGAGGATCCAAATAAATAACCTGGTTCCGAATGCTAATCTCATGAACAAGTCGTTTCATCCTCGGACTATGTGTATTTCCATCCTTCGTCACACCGTCAGCATCGAAATCCATCCTGCTAATCCTCTTCCGTTGAATATCTGCATCCGCTCCCTCATCACCCTTATCGCTCTTGAAGGTCTCGATCCAGAGAACAATAGCCTCTTGCAACCGGTTAAGAAGAATAGCTTCAATCTTGTTGTTCAACTCCCCGACCCAATGGCCCAGGTTAACGTAGTTCTCCAAATTAAGCTGATCGACAGCAGTTTGAATAACCTCAAGCTTTGACTGGAATGCATCGAGATTGTACGGACAAGTCTTGAGCTCGGCCATGGCCTTCGTAGACGTCTCATGGATTCCTGCCAGCGTAGCCGTCTTGCTCTGCAAAAGCGAGACCGCTGCAGCGAAGTCACGAACAAATTGCACATGTCTGCTCTCTCTTCCGGTCAATGATGTAGAGGGGTCGATGTTTCCATTGGGGAGGTATTGCAACTGTCTCAAATGCAGGTCATATGAATGCACAAACGACTCCCACTTCAACGGAATGCCCTTAGTGACAAGACTGTGCACATCGTTCTGGTAACCACTGAGCAAGATAGAAACATCTGACATCTCCGAAATAGTCCGGTTCGTCTGGGCATAAGTTCTCACGGTCTCCATCAAACTGACGGCATAAGGATAAACACGTTTAGCTTCCTTCGAGATATTGTTTATCGAGTGAGGGACTTGATAATTGAGCCAGATAAGATTGCGGACTTCCTTAAACAAAGCAATAACCTGCGGATCGAAGTTTACTACCAATTCTAATGAATTTCCGGCGGCTCTATTCCTTGTGATACTGAAAAGTCGTCCGGAAATGGAAATATTCCGCCGGGTGACGTCCGCAAGCCATGAATCGAAGATAGATCTAGTATCCAACTTCTTTTTGAAAGTGTTACTCTCGCCCTGAAGTTTTTGACCCTCGGCATATAGTTCCCATCCACGCCCCAAAACGTCTTCCACTCTTTTCATATAAGCATTCAACTGTCGTTCAATCTGTCTAGCCCAAATAATTGCACCAGAAATCGGGGGCAGGTCATGTAGTTGCGCCATAGCATGTGCTTCGGAGTGCCCATACTGTTGTTTAAACCGCTCGTGCAGCGCCGCAATATCCAGCTTTACGCTATCAATAAGCTGTGTCTGGTATTCCTGGATGGCACCTCGAATCTTCGGACGCACGAAGAGGGCATTAAACTTGGAGAAGACACGGAACATTTCATTCGCGGTCTTCGCTGTCGCCAATCGATCCCTCAACCTCGCGATGATCGAGTTCTCTACACGCGAAGTACGCTCGTTATAAGCGTTCTCGGCGGCAACCCAAATTTCTGTCCCTTCGGGTGAGACATCCAAAACATCAACATCCTTCAAGACTGCGTACGCCTGAGCGACCTCCTCGACAGCATCGACATCGCCAATATCCTCAACCATAACAGCCTCACTATCCCTCTGTGCAGCTGGGGTGATGTCATTCTCGAAAGCCTTGGGTCCGAGGACATTTGCGATGGTTCGTTGCAGCTGTTCATGACCATGTCTAAAAGCTTTAATGTAGGCCAATCTATCTTGAGTTTTCAGATGACGCGCAGAGATCTTGATGGGAATAAATTTCTCCGAACGTTTCCGGGTAACCTCTCGCGCTACATTGGTGAACTCCTTGATATTGTCCTCCCAGGTCCTGAATATTCCTTCGGCAACATTCATCAAAGAGTCAAAATCCTTATACTCCAAATGCATCAACCTCCGGCCACTGAGCAAACTATGAAGCTGCGAATCTAAATCCGCAGAAATAGCTTCCACAAGTGGCAAAGCACGGCGAGTGGGGTAAGGGCAAATTCGAAGCTTCTTATTGAGGTGGATGAAAATGCCAACTACAGCATCCTGAACCTTCTGAAGACTCGTAGCGGAAAGAAGTTCGTCCAATGGGAAATCTCGCATGAGTTGATTGTATTTTTGCACTATATACCATCGCGATCGTTAATACAAAATTCAGCATTCCCTCCCAGAAGCAAAGAAAAGGTTATGTTATTGCACCTTTGTCAGTTGCTTCTTTCAACCCCGTATCTGCATAGAAACTAACAGTGGCATGGAAACGCTTCGCATGCTTCAAAATTTCCAGAGTAAGCTGAACACCATCCCCCTTCAGCTGATCCTCGATCCCTTCCAACGCGCTCTCCATCGATAGCCAGAAATTGATCTCCTGTGTAGCAGTTCCACTTTCCGTATCTCTCGACATCTTGGTAATAGATTGGATCGATTTGATCCATGCATTGACAATAGATTGCAAATTGTTGAGGAAGTTACTATCTTGTAGGAGATGAGCGGGGACAAGGTCGAGAGAAGGCCGGATATTCTTATTGGAACCCTGCACCTCCAAATTAGAACCACTAGCCCAATGATTACAATGCACACGGTTGAGATGCCATACCTCATCCACAGCAGCCTGGACCATAGGATGCAGAGCCAATGAAAGCTCGGGAATCTCAATGTTTTGTTGAAGATGCAAAAGCGAAAGTTCCAGTTCTGCAAGCTTCTTCTTCGTCACCGGAATACCTGTCTTCGCCTCGCCATCTGCAAATCTATTCGTGCGGGCATTATTCTTTGTCTCCTGACCCTTGGTGTACGCGTCAAAGTAAGGACCCAACGCTAAATGGACCACCGAATGCAGGATTTCAAAAGGTGAAACCGAGCCTTGTGCACCACTGTTAAGCATCACAGTTCCCGGCAAATTTATAATTTGTAGTTGCGTATGAAGCGGAATCGTTGAGTCCAACGGCTGTGGTCTCTTAATTATAGCCACCGAAGCCACTGTTAATGGTGACGACGAAAGCTCTGAGGACAAGGAGTAAACATAGGAAGTGGAAGCCAATGTAGAAATCGCAGCTATCGCTAACTGTCAGTCCAATGTTTGCCACCCGCCAGCACCTCAAGCAAGGGAAACAAACCCGCAGCATCACTTGCCGGTTCTTCGCTTTCTAATGCATCCTTCGATGCGTACAGCACCACCAGCGCCTCCGCTCCAAACCGCGAACATTTTTGTACCGTTTCCGGATACCGAGCCTCCGAAAGCATACTTCCCGGTGACTCGAGGTCCTGTTTTGATGCCCCGAGGGTAATCACCAGGACCTCCGCAAGATAATCGACAAGTAATATAGGGTTGAAAGCCGGCAGCAATGACGAAGCCGAGGGCGCCGGGGAAGGCACCGCAGGGGTTGCAATCTGGCCGTCCATATTGACGGCACCTGTCGGTAACTGCTCCTGTTGCTAGATTAAGGTTATTGTTAGTGGATAGGGGATAGAAGGGAGTGATTTATTAATTTCGTATTGTTCGTAGTTTCGTGAGTAAGGAATTCAGCTGAGCATGTATCGAAATGGAGAAGACAAGGGAAGGGGGTGACGGAAAGAAGGATCAAAGCAATGGACGCAGACAGTCCGCGTGTTTGCGTGGTTTGATGAATGCACGGGTATCTATCGAGGGGCCTGAAGAATTACTCTACAATCTTCTAACCCTGTCCAGCGAAAAAGAACCAACAGATGCCTAACCACATTATGTAAGCTGCTTTATCCCACTTTGCTCTCCTCCCCCCCCACCCCAAAAAAAAAAAAATTAACCATGAACCGGCTTTTGGCAACAGCATTGAGAAAAGTTTTGATAACTACGGCAGTCTACGAAGTACAGAAACCCCAAACTTCGCCATGGCCAAAGAGCTGCTTACACTGCATCGAAGCAAACACACTTCCGAAGTGGTGATCTTGGTGCGTTTTTCTCATTTTCCTACAGGAAAAGCAAATATTTACCCAAACTACCCAAAACTCAATACTGAAATTTGTAAGCATGTTTTCCTTTTACCAAAAAAAAAAAAAAAAAAACCATTCAAAATGTTCTTGCATTCAAAAGAAAACTGCACATATTCAATCTTCACCCCAACGAGCAAACTGTATACAAGCTTAATACCGGGATTTGCTGACGATAGCCACACATATACCGCTCTCTCAAATCCCACTTCCTCTGGCCTCATAAGTTTCTGATAGACATTCCTTCTTTTGGCCTCTGGCACCTTTTTATTTTTATTTTTTATTTTATTTTTAAGTGTATATGGTGGAGGTAGCGCCGGCGAAGGGAAACAAGGCCAGTCGAAAGGTAGCTGAACACGGGCAAATTTATTCAGGTCAAGAACTTCCGCGACGAGACTCGGAATTTCGAGTGACCTAGTAAGATATTCGGGAGAAAGGAGAAGTGGAAGGACCCGATGGGAATGCCCAAACGCCGCCCCTCGCACACCGCGCCTCTCAGAATGTGCACTCCCACCAGCCCGACATACCATACCAACCATTCCTTTCCCCCGCCGCCCCGAAAAGTATAGCACACCGCAGGCCGCACGCACCCCCAACGAACCCACACCCCCACTAAATTCCCGCTAAGCTCCCAAAACGCTGTTTCTCCACTCCCCCACCAGCTCTTCCCATACATCACGTAACATCTACTAGTACTACACTCATAACCCATCACTCGCCATTAAGACATCCTGAAAGCCCAAAGCCCCAGTTTCGATCAACTCCCACCGCTCTTACAGCAGGGCGAGGAGTCAACAAGCCTTTCAGTAAAAATGTGCCTCAACTGCGTTAAATAGTCCCAAGGGAACCTCGGCTTAACTTGATGTTACAATATTACCACCCAGATCATTTTAACCGTCCAGTCACAACGGAAAGAAATGAGTGATGGTGGTGGGTAAAGCAGATTGCAGAAACCGAGTTGCATGTATTTGTTTCATAGTAATATGTATACGATGCCAAGTAGCTGAAGTTTTTGTGAATACGAGAAAGGCTTTGAAGAATTAGGTAGCTTCAAATAAATTGAACACAAATTTGTGAAAATTGAACTACGCACACCATTCAATAGATGGTCTGATTTAATTCGTCACTCATGAACTAGTTTTCAATCACTAATCTGATGCAATGCCAAACAAAGCGAGTGATTATTCGTGGTGTCATAGAAGCACTATGACCGAATATTCACAAAATTCCATTAAATTCATTATTTTGCAGTTACCATCGCAAACTATCAGCACAGAGAAACGTACAAAAAAAAAAAAAAAAAAAAAAAAAAAGG
>JABYPW010000958.1:0-19028 GCA_016880775.1 Phymatotrichopsis omnivora
TGCTCCCCCCCTCTCCCCCAAAAATGCTCCCCCCCTCTCCCCTGAAACTATTCAAAGGGTCAAAGCTTTCAGACATATCTAAGTCGACCTTGTGATATCCAAGTTTGGTCACTTGCTTAGATATAACACCAATTCAAACAGTGCCTGTACAGGATCTGATGTCTAAGGTGCATAGGCTATAAAGATATTTAACACGTTAGGAATCATCACCTTCCTTGCAAGAGACCTTCCTGTCATCGAAAAGTTGCTGGCTTCTATCTAGTCGACCCTCACCTCCATCGCTAATACCTGGATGGAGCTCGCTAGGTGAGTGCCTGCTATGGAATCGCGACCGCCCCTGCCTATAACTGAAGCCCCAGCACCCATTACTAAGGCTTTGCCTGCACCCCCAGAAGTGCTTGAATCTGTCTATGACATCTGAAAACAACAAAAAGTGACTGTAAAAGATCTCAGGAAACTTCATTCAATCGCTACTACCTCTACCTCCCTCCATGCTCTGCAATAAGCCTAGGACGCTCAAACCTGGGCTCAAGTCATCTTGAAAAAATAGAAGAATAAAGGTGGCCCAGTCACCCAAAAGGACCTTCTCCTAACTACCCTATTTCCCCCCCCCCCCATATTACCCTACTGGCCACGACGGAGAAATAATTGTCGATATTAAGGAACTATCAGCCTGAGGCGAGGATGCCTACATCCAAATCTGTGACTGTGTCAACTTGGTTCTAGACAAAGCTAACACTCCCTCTTTCTTACGCATCCAATGATGCTGTAACAACAATGCTACTACACTCGTCCTCACTACTATGGAGACAGTTACTGCCGCCGCCATCATTACCTACTGACCCATTATCACCAAAGCTATTGGCGAGTTTAGTGAAGTCAAGGGCATCAATCGCAATCACACATGGAAGAAGTATATAGTCCATGCCGTTCCCAACGCTACCAACCTTAACACCTTACGATATATATTATGTCTTTGACAAGAGATAGAGTGTTACAACTCCGGTGTTACTTTTACAATGACATTACACTGTATGATGAACCCTGGTCATGTACTTTCTTACTTGTCATATTCTCCTTGTGTTTCCTATTATCCGTGATGTTCTTTGGAATTCTGTGTTACAAATTATGAAGTATCACTCGGTCATGTATGGTCACTCATATTCAGCTGTCTGCCTTGCCGAGGTCAGGAGAACAATGTTTAGATTGAATGACGTATGGAAAATGGTCATGTAGACAAAACAGGTTTTAAAGAGACTACTCTAGAAGGGAGGTAGTGCTCTTGGTAATTAGTATATAAGAGAAGGAAATCCATGTGGTCCTGTATTTCTTCTCTTTGTTCTTTATGCAGTATCTTAAGTATACACCTTAGGAATAAAGAATTATTCCCACAAACCTTCAGCACATCATTGTCTTGCTCTATGTGTACCTCTTAAGTCCTCTACAGAGTTGTATATCTTCTTCCATCCTGATTTACCCACAAACCCTGATACTGACTGAGAATCAGTTGTATCACTGAAGGAGTTGTCCTTTATAGCCTCTTGGTGACTATGTAAGAGGATTCAGAGGATGGGTGGTTGCCACAGCAGTTTACATAGAGAAACTTCATGTGGATGCAAGGTTACAGGGGCAAGTAGACAGTATACAAACACTTGTGTTCAGTTGTGAGGTGATCCTCAGTGTAGCAGCCACACTTAGGATCTTCTCTACAAATCTGGGTTTTATGGCCTACCAAATGGCAGTTAGTGCACATATGGTGATCATTTTTTCTGACTTTAGCCTCCACTTTGCAGGTAAAGCTAAAGAGTTTGACTGATTTCTGCTGAGCACAGCTTGGAAGTCAGCAATCTCTACAGAAAGTGCAGCAGATAAAAGTTTCTTGGAATAGTATTGGGGGATAGTATAGGGTACATTAAATACTTTGGTAGCGGTATGAAATGAAGTTTGCTGACATTTTGTAAGGCCTGAATTGCCTCTTGGATCTGGCTCTTATGATTGGTTTATTGCTATAGCTTAAATTTACCCATACCGATGGTTCTTACGTGGAATTTGGTCATAGAACGCGTCAACAGGAAGGTTTTTGGTAGATAATTAGGCGAGGAATGCTCTGGCCCGCTTTACCGTGACATACGGTACGGGTCGTGGTCAAAAAAGAATCAAAACTTTCGACCTCGGTAAGGAATTCCGCTGATATAGATAGAAATAAATTACATGCATTTTGTAGACTTCTTATCCCCTTGATGTTATATACCGGTGAATATTTTGCCACATGGAGCAGATTTCGGGTCTCGAGCGGCGAAGTAAAATACAAGCGAGTTTGGATGATGCGAACCTCTCGTTGATGCATGGGTTGAACAAGCGCTTAGTAAGCTTGCTAGAGGAATGGAAACGGAACATGGGGGAAGTACACGGCACATCATATGCACAATATATCAAAACAGGTGTACTCTACATGTACTGCACAATACACGAAGGGGTCACAACATATGAGAAGCGGGGTGTAATATATAATTAAGATTTTTATTTTCTTTTTTTTTTTTTCGACTTTTTGTGGCTCATTGATCTGTTGCGAAGGGGGAGGAGTACATGATACATGAAGGGAACTTTGCTCACTTTGGCTAATTATAGCTCCAATATTGCTCTCTGCGCACTGCGACTAATGTGTCTCTATCATCGGCTTCAGACAATGACTGTGAATCAAAGCTCAGTGAAAAGAAATAAATTGAAGAATATGCACCTGTTTAGTGGATCGCCCTCGATAGCTCTCCCGGGATATCGCCACAAGTAGCGAAGATGGCAATTTTTGCTTCGCCATAAAACCATTAATTGGCTGATAGGGTGTACTCCGGGTAAATACCGTGGTCGCTTGACTGTGGAACATGGTTGCGCTTTCCCTTCTTTGCCGTTTGATTCTAGCATTTAGTGATGTTGTTCTATGGTATCTTTTACCTTATTCCATCGACTTTTTATATTTACTTCTATTTTTTCTTTCTTCCTCCCTTTCTTTCTTTTTTCATTCTTTTTCTTTTTTTTTTTTTTCTTTTGCTTTTAAGTAACTACTCCCAAGCGGCGAATTTTTGAGACCTATGATCATTATAGGGAACTCAAGATATATTGTTGCCATGCTCGGCCGTGCCTTTCATTTATTTATTCTTGGACGACTATTCTTAATCTAAAAAGTACCGTTCTGCCTTGCGTGCTCTTCCATTTTTCCATATTTTTTTTTTCAATTAGCATAAGATAATACATTAAATCCGAATATAGGCATCTCTAATTACTGCAGAGACTTCTCGTCAGACCCCTGCATCCGTTTACGAAGTATGCGGCGACGTACGTCACATAGTATATACATATCCACACACTGGCGATACCATTTCCGAAAGCAGAACGTCGGTGGTAAGTACATGTAGATCTGGTCTGAACATGACGCAACCGCATCTCGTAACGACGTCTTGCCGAAGCTAACCCGTTTCATCCAACCCCGCAATTGTGAGCTAAGCGAAGTTGGTTGGTAATGTCTATGAACCTAAGGGCACTCCCTCTTCTTTATCCTCGGCTGACCCCGCTTATTTTCCCCTGGTTTTGTACCTAAATTAAATATAAATCGGATTCTCCCCCCTCTTCTTTATCCTCCAACTCCGTAACAAGCACTACCAGCTTCATTCATCTAAATTCCAGAGTAATTAATCGTCAAAATGGCTGAAGGATTCCCGAAATTGCAACCTGCGATGACTTTGTTGGTATGTTTTTTTCCACAGTTCGATGGTATACGCAGCTGCAATTTGCTGACAAACTACCCCGTGCTACGAGACGAACAGCTTGACACCGCGCCCGGGGTTCCTATCGGTCGGTCTTCTTCTTTTCTCTTAATCCCCATCTTGGCTGAGAGGCCTCGATTGTTTCGAAATGATTTAACATATCAGAAAAGGAAACCTTTCCACCGGCGGCAGCTTGACCTACATCGTATGTCCACATGATTCCCAACAATTAGCCAGCCTCCGAATCGAAGTAACCTTCGTATACCGAGATAATGCTAACCACACGTTCTCGGGAAAATAGCACGTCAACGGCGGAATCATCAAGACCGAACCAGGATTCGAACCCGCGTTCACTGGAACCTACGTCCACGGCGGAGACTGGATCCGTGGAGATCCCGATGGAAAGCATCTCCGATTGGACGTCAGGGCTATAGCTAAGTAAGCTCTCCCTGAGCCTACCAAATCCCTTCTTTATCGCAAGCTATGCAGGACTAACGTGGGGCAGAACCAACGATGGTGTGGTAAGCAATCCTCGCCCATATAGCCGAAGGAAACCGAGGGATAGGAATGTCCTTGCTAATTACTACACAGCTCTTGAACCACACCTACACGGGCATAATGAGTGTCACGCCCGAGGTTAGCGCGATCCTGACAGGTTCCCCGAATGCAAAGACCATTGACTTTGGAACTATCGGTATCACCCCTTCTCCCTTCCTTGATGTTTCAATCTGGCCAAGCTAACGCCCGTGTCCAGCCACTTTGAGCCAATTCCAGGTCGGGGAAAGCAAATATAAGGAATTGGAGCATGGAACTTTTGTGGGTAGTGGACGGTTCATTTTTGACAAAGAAAAGGGCGTTTCCGTTGAGTATAAGATTAGTAAGGTTGTTCTGTAGAGTTTTTGCGAGAGAGAGGTTGCAGAGCAATTGATATCAATTCTGTTTTCGCGTTTGCCGTAGAGTGTTTGGTATCGCTTGCGCATCTCAACCCGGACACAGGAGATGCAGGCGATGGTAGGGTGTTTAAAGTTGCACTACTATTTTTTATGCGCAAAAGCCAGAGAATATACCCAGTCGGGATATATACATAGCAAAAATGAAAAATTCGGATACGTGTTACCGGTAGGACGTAAAACGCTGCCTCCTGAAGTGCGTTTTTTTTTTTTTTTTTTTTTGGTTGTAGCGTATCGAGGCTTACAAACCCCCTTTTCCCACTCAATAAAAAACGCGGAGGAAAAAAAAAAAGAAAAAAAAGAAACCACAGAGATGTTGGAGGGCATGGCAAGCAATGTCTAAAATTTGTGTTGTTTCCAACGTGAGAATTATGGGTGGCGGTGATAACCACACCCACGGCAAGATGTTCATCTTTTCCTATCTCAGTTTTTTGAAAGGTGTAAAAGGGATTCTGATCTTACACTGCTGGAATAGATCCGCAGTCATAACTAATTAAAATTACCTGTCGAAGCTTTTGTTTGCCGGGCATAGGGACAAGTTAGGCAAAAGGTTTATGCAACGCGCGAGGTGGTGTGGATATTCACCCCTTGCAATTAGGAGATAATAAATATCACGGCCTTCGATATAGTTTTTCGCGAGGGTGGAAGGAATTTTCGGATTGGTTGAGCATATGATACGATGAAAACGTTGGAGGTTGAAAAAGGAGAGAGCTACATAGCCAAGAGCCCCCGCTTTCCCAACATTGGACTAGTTGCTATTTCCGTGAAATTTCGAAATGTAGCAGAGCACATGAGAGCAATCTTGGCTACGTAGCTAGAAATAATCTAGGAGCGGTGCTTGCCAAAAGGACGATCGCGATGTAATGGAATGTGCATAAGAGGGAAGGGTGCTTATATGAGAGCACAGCTGGGTAAATTTATAGATAAGCCACCCTATCCTAGCTGTGGAAAATTGTCAAATACATGTACGATGAGGGAATGTGAAGTATTGGCGCCTTGGCGCCTTTGCGGATCCCTGGAAGCACTCCTTTGGGCGACGAAGATTTGATCTGGTACCGAAAGTTGACAGTGTCGTTTATATGCCTCTTGTTAGATCAGTTGAAAACATGGTGAAACAACACTCTTTGAACGTGATATTGATGCAAAAAGCAAGATTTCAGAAACAAAATAACTGATCCAGATGTAAAAGCAACACCGGGGATCATCGGCTCTTGAGACTTCAAACGTAAAGCCTTTGACATTGCAACTATTTCGGCATCGTTACCGCTTTTTTCACTACTTTTTCTGGAAGGTTCGTTACATTTATATCGCATGTCCGAAATGATTCCACGCACATCATTTACAGTCCGTCGCAAGCTGCTTTCAGTCGTCGTCGTCGCAAGCTATTTAAAACCCCTCAAAAGAAAAGTTAAATTTGCCTGCGCATGAATTATATAATAGCTCGTACGTGAAACACCAATCACCGCGAAAATAGCCCTTATCTTCGCAAGATCAATTGCCTCACTCAACAAAAATCACTTAGCCGCAAATAATTTCGATATACCTGCCAGTAATACTATTATTGTTGCAGATAATGTTATTATTATTATGATTTTCATATCTCGCTTACCAAATCCAAGTCGTTGCAAGGATTTTTATACCCTGGCCACAATTATGGTTGGATATGCTCACTAGCCATCGTACACTTCGTTACATGCAAATTAAATGCTGTCCCGGTTTACCACTTACCGATTTAGATTTCCGTGAACAGAGCTCTCCGAAGCACGATGCCATGGATTGGCACAACCATAAAGGACCGAGTGATTGAGTATGAAGCGAAACAGAGGATAATTTTTACGGGTAACATCTGTCGACTTTTTTTTTTTTTTCTTTTGGGAGGGTCTGCAGAGACCAAAAAATGGAAGATGTTGTTTCATATGTCAACGCAAGTTATTAGAATCTTGGGGAAATACAAGATTCGCAGGTGCAACCCCATGTGCAATTTCAAGTTTTACCTATGTGCTGCGCTACACTGCTTGATGTACGAGCAACATCACTTATTCTCCAAACGTCCACATGCATGCTTCTATTAGTGCTAGCAAATGAGTAGTAGTAGGTTTTGCTGTAAATTTTGAATCATAAGATAGGTTTCGCTAGGTCTTTGTTTCAGCTCTTGTCATATATAGAGATGGGGAAGATTGTGGCGATAGCCGTGGGCTCTCACATCAATTTTGAGAAATAAAAATGAAATTGTTTAGGGAAAGAAATCTGTGCGCAGATACGGAGTTTGCTTGTGACCATCGTGAAACCGTACGGGATTTTTAACCTCTGCAAAAAATATTAACTAATTGTAACCATATTCTTTAAATTTTGGGGATGTTGTAGAATTAGTAGAATTCGGGGGTGGTGGTCGCGCTTGGGGTCGTGTGCGGGGGTTAAGTCCAAAATGCGAGTACATGCAAACGTTGTATTCAGACGGACATTTTAAAAATCCTCTATTTTGGAAAGGTATACAATGTGCACTTTTCCTTTGCTGGGTAGTACCGTCATGCCAAATAACTCGGTAGAACACCGATATCCAGGCCGATTTTTCATCTCCCGCGGAAATCGTTTGTCTGGGTAACATGAAGTCTCAAAGTTTTTAACTGCTAATATGTGCTTGAAACATCTTAGCTAACTGTCGATCAGCCATACGATGCTTGCTAAATTCACTCCTTGAAGTCAATTATGTGTCGCCGCATACTTCGTAAACGGATGCAGGGGTCTGACGAGAAGTCTCTGCAGTAATTAGAGATGACTATATTCGGATTTAATGTATTATCTTATGCTAATTAAAAAAAAAAAAAAAAAAAAAATGGAAGAATGGAAGAGCACGCAAGGCAGAATGGTACTTTTTAGATTAAGAATAGTCGTCCAAGAATATTGCATAATACCAGTAATGCAGTCATGTTCATGTTCAGACCAGATCTACATGTACTTTTCACCGACGTTCTGCTTTCGGAAATGGTATCGCCAGTGTGTGGATATGTATATACTATGTGACGTGTGTATTTTTGTATACATCTCAAGAAGGCTTGCGTTTCTACATACTCAAGAAGATTCATCTCGGAAGGGAAGCAATTGCAACGTTGAGGACTATTGCGATCAGTTTATCGGTTCTGCCGATGAGCTTTGTCAAGAAGCAGGGCAAGAGATGCATCGAAGTATTTACCTGCGGGTGGATAGCCGAAAATTTTCATTTCTGGACGCTTACATAGATAAAGATGAGCACGGATTACTCGCGAGGGCTCACAGTATCTTTTGGCATGAGCACTTGGCCTCTTGGTCCGAGTATAGAGGACCAGAGTACAATGTACATGTAGTGACCAAGAGCACCTTCCACTGATAAAATTCCGTCGTAGTTACTAAAACGGAACTTCGCGACATACATGTACACATGTGCATGTACATGTACCTCCTGTTCCATGCCTGAATTACTTTTTTGAAGCACGTGAAGGAAATGAGTCACTCTGTTGGGAAATTCAGTAAATCCTCAGCAAGAAATTTTCTTTTGCAATATTTGTTCAGCTCCACACAAGTTTCGAATTGTCTCAAGTCCGAGGAATATGTATGGCGCGCTAAGGCTTGTCGGTAGTACAAATTGCGTACATAAGCACGAAATAGATGTGCCTGATCCGAACTCCACGGCGATGCCAATAAAAGAGATCGGGTTGACCACTTCTTTCCGGATTCGCCGTAATTCGTTTTGTTACAGAGAGTGCTCAATCCGACGGTCCCGTAATGAACGGCGCAAAGATCTTCGGTCTGAAGACAAGCCCTGGGAATGCCCAGCTCTGAGATGAGCCCCCAGAGTAAGGCTCGATTGCTGGCTTGTGTCGAGGCATGTTAGCGCATCTATTGTGTACTATGCATAGATGTAGAAGAGTGGGCGATGAACAGTGCTTGAGCCTCAAAGCTTCTGCTCTCGTCAGGCGCTGATCCGCACTCTAACCTTAATTGTCTGAGCGCATAACCCTGGAAAGCGATCTCGCTTCAACAACCATATTCGTTCAGCCTCACTTCGCTGCAGATAAACACATAAACAAACTAAAATACTGGCTTCGAGGCTCGCTTAGCCGGAGATTTTTCATGGGAGATTTTTAGTCTGGCCTCGCTATCAAGTGGCCATATTTTCGGTCGCCGACGTCGTGCAACGTTTGAACTGGGGGAAAGCGCGGCTGACTGGCGAAGAATATCCACTGGTTGGCTATTGGAAGGAAAGGTTGGGGAAAATTCAAAAAATGGAACGGGTAACTCTACCGTTACATTCTTACACTTGGCGTGAAACGGATTGTTTCAGTAACATTGAAAAGGACACGAAGTAATCGGTGCCGATCACGATGTTCCCATTCAGCCAGAGAATTCTCCTCGAAGCGATTGGAACGTTCGCCAATGGTTCTCCAACGCTTCTTCGGGTCTTCGGAATATTTTTCTCTGCAAACGCTATTTATATCGTGCTCGTACAAACGTCTACGATTTTCCTTTTTCCGCTGGCCCCTGTTTAATTCTTGCAACTTCAGGTTGTGTCCACTCGGCCAAAAATGGACGCCGGAAAAAAAAAAAAAAAAAAAAAACAGCACAATGTCGAAAGAACATGCCGTTGTCGAGGAAGAAGCCCCTTTTATGCACGTCTTCACGATGCAAATCCTCCTGCATAACTGAAGTTATTATTTTCTTTTTCGTTTTCCCTTTTCGTATTTCTCGTTCCATCGGTTGTGGCCTCGCTGCGACGCCTCTCGGCGGCTCGACGATGATTGGCTTCACAGCCTCTCACTCGCAACGTGATAGGCCAATGGCGTAGGCGGGGTTTCAATCTGGCCTCGCTCTGGCAGCGTGTCGGCGGGACGCAAAATTGGCATGTCGAGGCTTCTGCCGCCACTGCAGAGCAAGCGTAGCCTTCCTGCGGCAGCTATCGGAGGTCGCTCCTCCACCACTCCCCCTCTACGCCTCGCCCGCCGCCTCCTACATTCCCTTTTCTGCTGTTCCTGTGCGCTCTCCCAGCAATCACCGCTTCGTCCAATAGCCAATCCCTCGGAGCCCTGGCCCGCTCTCGGCTGCTCGTCTGCACCCCGTCCCCCTCATCATCTCATCACCCACCTCCGCCAGCGTCCACCGTACTGCTCGACTACAATAATAATGCCGTCGAAACTCTCCAGAAGACGGGCGAAATCCCCTCTCCCCCTCCGTGCAGCCGCCGTCTCTCCCTTCGCCTCTCCTCCATCCCCCCACTGCTGCATTTCTACTACCCCGATCTCCCCAACCCCGCTAGAATATTCCTCCCCGACGAAGCCTAGTCTCCGGAAGAAAGCTCTGTCGTGGATCTCCAGCCTTAAATCTCCCTCTACTTCCCTGGTCGGAAGTTACGGTCCAGCAATCGAACATCGACCAACGCCTCCCATTACTCCCACTCCGCGGCCTATGTCTGCGCTGCGGAGACTGAGCAGGTACTCCAAAGACATTGCATCCCTTGAAGGGGCTCTTGAGAAAGAAGCAACACTGCGAGCGGTGACCCCAAGTTCTCCCATTTCTCCCCCGCCCACGATACACCCAAAGTCGCCGACTTCTCCGATAGCTCCAATGAGGGGACCCAACGGCGTAAAGATTAGTATCTTCCCCCCAAGAAACGCTCCGCCGACTCCTCCTCAATTCTCGCCAACTTTTCCTATCGGTCGCGGATCCATTACGTCTCCCACATCTGCAATCTTCCCAATCGGCCATGCATCTGTCGCATCCACGACATCGACCATCTTTCCTATTGGCCACCCTTCTATTACGTCCCCTACATCCACCATCTTCGGACTGGAGACATGCACCGAAGACATGAATCCTTGGGACTCGCCTCCTTCCACACCACCTCCGATGTCGCCCATGTCGCTGACGTCGACTAGGCCATTAACATTGGAGCAAAAGTCGACCTCAGATCGCATTCTGGAAAATGCGGCAAGAAAAATTATCGCCGCGGATGCAATGAAAATTGAAGCGGCGCGAAGGGATTGGGGGCCACGCGTTGCGACTGAGTGGGGGACGGAACTGGCTTGGTTGAAGAAGTGCGGATTCGTTGAAAAGAAGAGAAAGAAGAAGAAGAGCGTGAGGGGAAGCCTGGCGTTTTTGAGAGGCGTCCGAGGTGAAGACTCTGAATCGTCGTCAGAGGAGGAGGAGGAGATGCCGAGGGGACGGTATGTATGGGGTAATGTGTCGCGAGAGGTGTTGGATACTTTAAGGGGTGAGGTTTGGGCTAGCTTGTAAGTCTTACCATTCACTTTTCGGGAGAGTGTTTATGCTAACGACTAGGTGGAGGCAATGATTACATCAGCGATGAATTCTCAGCTACTGAAACGAAATACAAAAACAAAACAAACAAAATACACAAAAGAAACCAAATAATAATCGGAGTCCGGATGGAACAGCGGGACTTTTAGGAATCGGTCTATGTGGTGCTGGTTACGTGCATATTCGGCGTTCTTTTTTATCTTTTTTGTTTTATTTATTTTTCTTTATTATTTTTGCTTATCACTCTTTTTATTTTTTTAACCTCCATTCTTTAATCTTTCGATCGTTTCTCGTTTCTTTTATTATAATTTTTCTTTCTCTTATAATTATTTCCTATACCGAACATTCCCCACATCGCACCACTCACGAGCATCGAGTAGCTGCCGGGCTTGTTAGTTCTTAGTCTCGTCTCTACTACTTTATGTATACGCTCTTACGACACCGTACTTTTTCCTTATGTTATTGCTTAGTCTTGTCTTTAGCGTTTCTATTGCTTGGGATTATGGTCATGGCGGGAGCAACTTGGATTATTTGTTTTGCTTTTGCTTTTCCTTTTGCTTTATTTGGTTTATTCATGGTCTTGGCGTGGCATGGCGTGGGGAGGCGAGCGTGGTGTATTCGATTGCATTAGGCGTCGGGTTGGGTTTGTTAATTAACAGTTACCATACTGCGATAATCAAGCGTTTCTTAGCTTACTTATAAAAAAAAAAAAAAAAAAAAAAAAACATTATTTGGAGCTTGAATTGGACGTATTTCTACTAGAGTTTTCGCTGATACTGGTTACGGTCGGTGGCATGTGAATGGGGAGAATTGTGGCCTTTTGCGGGCGAGTGGTTTATAACTATACAGACGTGGGTCGAAAGTAATTTTTGTAATTTGCTATGGAATGTGCCACGGAGAAGTGAGTTAAGTATACCGATTGAATTCTAGCCTTTGGTGGTTGTGCTTGAGGGCCCATAGGGACGTGTATACCACATGTCCACGGACGAGATATTTTACATGTAAAAAAACCGTGTCCCAAAGAACCAATAGCACTAAAATAGAGACGCGCTTCACGATATCGACCAAATATCCCTATCTTGGGAATCATACAAGATAAGTAAACAATCTACAAATAAACAAAAACTAACTATTCAATATCCCTGCTATCGTTTGAATATCGTATGCATTCCAAACGCGATATTAGGCAAACCGACCGAAAAGGGGTAAGGGGTGGGGGGAACGAAAAAAAAAAAAACACTCCACATCCAGTACAAAGCCACGGCCTTTAAACTATGGGCAATATAGCGCTGAATTAGGCAGTAATGCGTATTTCATACTTGAATGTTGCGTCCCTGTGGAACTTGCAATGACTATGGGTGTGGATTGGATTCCAACATCTTACCTTTCAGTTTTGCATCAACACTAATTTGACTCCGCTTTTTACTCATAGTGTTTGCCTGGTATTGAAATCTCAAGAGTGGAGTTGATAGGCATGAAACTTGAAGGAAGCATTTTTGATACTCAGGGACTGCTTTTGGGCCAAGTGCGGATTGGCTGTTGGTGTGTGTGATTTGGTTGTTGGTTTGGTTTCGTGTGGTGACACGCGCGGTGGGAGCTAGGGGAATGGGTGTGGATGTAAGGAGTTCGGTGAGTACGAATGGATGGAGAATGCAGATGCAGCTATTGTTTCTTTGATATAAGGGAGAAGATTAATGCGCGGTTTTTTGCAGATATCGGTGGGGATAGGTTGGGTTAATCCAAACAGCAAAGACTAGTCAGCTTTCGTGAGGAAGCTATTAACTGTGCTTGATTGCGTAGTTGCGATTTGTATGCGAGCGCGGAAAATTGCGGAACTATTCAGGGGGGCAAAAAGCTAGCTTCATATTACACCACAGGCGCGCCGGTCGAAATTGTTGGATAATTGCCGCGGCAAGTAACTGTACATGTACATATTTCTGAGGAGTAGATTTTATGCGCCTATACCACTATATGTTCTAGGGTCTTTTTATGCTCAAACGTATGGAAACGATCGAAATAGTGAAGTGGCCTTGAAGTGACCGCTTCATAAGCACTCACTCGTTGCCAAGCATTTGACCGAATCCGTCGAGTCTCGTCCGCGAATGTAAGTATTCCACAGTATTTTTTACATTAGCCTTCGCTGTCCTATTCAATAACTTTGTCTGGTAATTGGTGAACTAAGTGGCACGGCAACGATTCAGATAAAAGACTGCAGCTTTTCCTACGGAATGCTGGTAAATGCACCTCCAAAGAGGCTCGAGCGTGTGCGAGTAGTGTATACATACATTATGTTGATCGCGGTCTTACTTATGTATACAGTTTTATCTTCGAGTACGGCTATTGGAGGGTGGGGTTGGGGTCAGGTGGTGTGGCGGTTTTTTGGACAATTGGAGACGGAGTGGTGCTTGGCGGTGGGGAAGTTGGGAGGGGTTCGATCGTGTGGCATGATAGTACAACGGGATAGGTACCTAAATGGGAGAAATAGATAAGAGAGGGGAAATCAAGATTACAGCTGGAAAATATCTCCAGCGCTTCAATTTGCGGCGTGAAAGGAATCAGGGCAAGAATCAGAAAACAACGGTATAGACACAAGATACAGATCGGATAATCGGACGAAAACGAAATCTCAATGACATCATACACAGCGCTCTAAAATTCAAGCTACCGCCGGAAACAACTGCGAAGCAAAACGGGAACATGTATGCATTGTAGAACAAAGAGGCGAAAATTACGTATCTGCACTGAATTCCGTATCTCCATCGTTCCTCGTATTCTCTTCCTGTCCGGCTTCGCGTGGAACGATCTGAAACTCGCCATCGTCGCTGTTTACTCTCTATCCGAGTTATCACAGACCTATTTGTCAGATTTCTAAAATACTTTAGAGAATATTCCAGATAGGAGCACGAGAAAATTTAGAAAATACCTTTGAACACCTGACGGGCAACTTTGATCGCCGCTACGGGGTGGGGGAAGATCGGCTGAACGCCGGGAATGAGTTGCAGGTAGTACCATCTTTCTGTCGTGACCTAATTTATCTATCGCTTTAGCGTTACCCAGAAGGGGGAAGGTCGGGGGGTCGGGGTAAGAGAGCGTTGGCAGGAAAGGATTAATGGGCATACAGTAGTGAAGGAAAAAAATCTGAATCTTGGGCCCAGCATAGTGCCCTCGCCTCCGCTTCTTCGATCCCGGCGACATCACCGGCGACAGACGATCGCCCCAAAACGTTAAGTCGGCATACACCCTCGTTTTTCTTTTTCTTGACTTGCCCAATCTCCCGCGGAAAGTAGAGCAGATATGCATGGCCAGCCATCTAAAAATAACTGGCCTTCGCAGTGCACGGAGCTCAAATGTTCCATTCTAGCCGTTGTAGGCTCTTGTAGCGGGATGGCCAGGCTTTCCACGGTAACTTCAGCGGGGTGAGCACCTCTGGCAGAGTGGTAGTTAGTCCTTTGGTGCTTAGTTTTCCACAGACTCGGGAATGGTTGTTATAGTATTGTTGGAATTTGATTTACTCGTTGAGGTACAAATGCGGAAAGAACATAATGCGCGATGAAATTCATAGCCAGAACAAGCTTTTCCGAGAAAATCTGAAGGATGTAGAAGGAACGGCTCACGATCTTTGTTTGCCGTAAGAGATGGACTGAGATTTCCCGCCAAAAAAAGGTTTGGTTGGCGTACATGTACTAGTACACCTTGTCTGCTTCTCAATGTGGTCGATTTCGCATCGCGGTCCCGATCAGATATATCTGCCGATAGTTAGTTAATTCGCTTTGGTACACATGGGAAAAATAGGCTTTGCCATGTTTAAATTCCGCCTCGCAGTCAACCAGGCTTTGACGCCGGAATGGCCAGGCTTCTCGAGAGATCCAACGGGGAGTAAGTACCGTCGGTACTTCTCCTGCATTTCTTCGCAAACAAGGGTAGCGAGTAGTTGTGTTGCTGGAATTTTGAATTAGTTTTTTATTGTTACTTACCTTTATTCTCATTTTCTTAATTTTTTTTTATGCAACTGCGGAGTGAAGAGTTCAATTACTTACATGGCAAAAATCAAGCTTTCGGAGATAACTTGAAGTAGGTTGAAGCAGCAGCTCTTACAGACTTACGTTCGCTGTAAGAGTGGAACCGAGATGTTTCTTTGGTTGGCATGTAGTGTGGAGGTTTACTCCAGCGCCCCAAAAGAAATCGTCAACTTCGACAGACGAAAAAATAAAATAAAATAGAAAAGACGGCCTAAAAAAAAAAGCAATGGAGAAGGCGACGAATAAAAAGTGATAGCTGCGAAAAAGAATGATGAGAAGGAGAAAAAGAAAACGGGGATAAGGCTATATACCGAGAATCGGGCGCAGCAAAAATCGTAGAGGACATCATTCTCCGTTTCGTAACTACTGGGCACGTTGAGTTTGGCTGAACGGTGTGGTTATTGAGAGCAGCAAATTTTGGTTGAATCTACGACTTTGAACGTTGGCGCAATGGGGTTGAAAGTGTTGAAGGGTTTCATGGCACTCAATGATGGCCACGTTTTTCTTGGCGCTTGTTTGCTCGCTGGAGGGTTCGCTCACTCGAGGTCGACTTCACTGATTAGCTGCTAGCGCACATCTTGAAAAAGTGAGTAAAAATAGGAAAACAGCTTCGAATACATATGATACATGATGAAATGTCCTGTTTAATAGGTATTTTTCTCACATCACCGAATATGCTTCTTCTCGTTGATTGTAAAGTCACAGTTCGGAAAAAAAAAAAAAGAAAAAAGAAAAAAGAAATGTACAGTAGTATGAACTTCAAAATTAAGCGACGTAGTTATTATATAATGAACGGGATTACATTTTCTTTCATTTTGGTTTTTCGGATAGTGTTAGTTACTGCACGCTGATGTTTTGTACGTGATAGAAACAATTACAGAATGATTAGATTTAGCTTTTTTTGAACGCATCTCCATGTATACCACTTTTAATCCGTCCGATCAAAAATCGCATCCGAAATTGCCGTACAAGCGGCAGTGGTGATTGTGATTCGTGTTCGAAAGTCCTGCAAAAGGCAAGCTTGATGCGCCGGATCCCGGATCTAGAAGCCGAATACATGTACAGTTACACCTCGCTATGCCGGATGCCAAGATATTTTATCCGATATAGCGAATATCCGGTATAGCGAAAATCCGAAAAATATACAAACAAAATCATGGTTTTTTGTTTATACATATACACAAGCTGAGGGGTTTTCTGAAGGGTTTGGTGAATGTGTATGGGGTAAATCTGTCTAAAAAAGTAGACTTGACGTCGAGTGAAGTTGAAAAAATCGTCTCAAAAAGTGGCCTTCGAAGACCACATCCAGTACGACCAAAATATCCGGCCCTACGCGACCGCAAAAAAACATGAATTGTGCGAACTCCGTGCCAAATATCGTAATATGAAGTTGGCAGAATTCGACGAGCTCCAGGTGTGCCTAGAAGACACGATTGCCGTCTGTTTGCCGTTCAATGTCTTCCAGACCATCTAAAGGACTGGAAAGAATAGGTTCAGGGTCCACCTCCAGAAGTTTTTTTTCCATTTCTTTTCCTCCTCCTTTTCTCTTGATTTTTTCCCATGTAATTCACTGTAAAATACAAAGTAAATACTTAAGTTCCGAAGTCTCGATGCTTAAAAGCAAAAGTCACGACAAGCATTATTTCCACTGTTAGAGTTTTTCTTGGAAAAGTGAATTGATGCTGCATCCTCGAACAGATCACTATTACGGGTGATATTATTCTTGCCTCAAAGATTGCAGCGATTTTGAGAAAATGAGGCAATATTGGACGATTGGGAATCTCGTGGTGTCGGTCATGCATTTAGAAACCTTTAATTTTTAATTTTTTCTGGACGAATTTTCTGTTCATTTTGCTAGGAGAAGCGATAAACGATTTTGTTTTCCATCCGGTATAGCGAATTTTTTGCTTAGGGAACAGGGGTTCTGTGTCCGGAAAACCCATCCGGATCCGGTATAGCGAATAGATTTCTGTGGGAGAGCACAGTTGCAGCCCAATTCATTCGCTAAGCGCTGTCAGGGTAATATGGCCTGCTGAGCCACGCGCCACACACCCTTAGTTCACCCTGCATGCCGCACCACAACCATTACTTTTTTTCCCCGCAAGACGATAACATAGACCGACCAGGCAAACTGAATCGGCGACGAAACGAGACGATAAGGATACAAACACGAATATTTTTAATAAATGACAAAGAACTTTGGGAGAGTGAAAACTCCAAGTATGCAAGGGAGTTACATTGTAAGGAAATACAGCCAACGAGACAACAGGAAAAACTCGAGTGATGATTCATGACATGGAGCGCATGTTCGATCAATTTGAAACCTTTCCTCCCGGACACTGTTCACACTTCATAAATTGTCCAAATTGGCAAACAGTATTTTAGCTCTACGTTCTGGTGCCGAATTCATGAATGCACTTGAATTAACCATGAGACGTACGCGTAAAAAAAAAAAAAAAAAAAAAGGAACCGGGTGGAATCGCTACCAAACTGATCTTTAACGCTTCACTATTCAAAACATGAACCGACAACAAAGCAACAGGAAGCATCTTCTACCACAACACCGTCGCCTCGACTTTCTTGCAACAACCACACCGGAAACAAAACGACAGCACGGGGAAAAGACACTAATCCCACAATTGCACGACGACACCAACCTCAATGCCGTCACAGAAAAAACCATATTGACCAACAACCGTACGACGGCCAACTATTCGACCTCGATACCGAGGCGGTCGACAACAAAGAAAAGGCAGAAGCAGAACTAGAGCGCCAGCGGTGATCAATTTCCAAGTTTATCCACGCACTGTCTCAGCATTCCCACGGTTCTTCCGGTTTTTCTTCTCGTTTCTCGGTTTCCCGACGAGGTGGAAATCGTCGTCGTCGCTGCTCGAGCCATTGCCATCGGTATATCCTTCTTCATCGGCAGATCTCATGCCAGTGGATCCTGTCTCATACCCGCTATCGGAATTCGACGAAACCGAATATCTGCGGTTGCTGGGTGATTCCGGAGGCTGCTGTTTTGTCGTCTTCCGGGCGGGTGATTTTGAGAGCTGTCCCTTGAACGAGTTTCCGGAGAAAGACCTCGGAGCCACGGGAGTCTTGACTTGGGATTCTTTATAGCTTCGTTAGCTTACATACCGGGATATAATATTTTTAAATTTGGCACTTGTAATTATAGCACTTACGTTTGTTATTCCCGGGACGCGGCGACGTCGTCAATGCATTCCCTGCACCGGTGGCGGAGTTGGGAGCCTTTGCCGTAGGTTTAGAATTTCCCTGGACCTTTTGCGCATGGGAAGACCTAGAAGCAGGAGCCTAGAGAGTTAGTTAGTGTTGCTCTAAAACGAGAATAAGTTAACAAGGAGGAATTACTTGACAAGTTCTCGAGCGCTGCTTTTCGGCGTGGTCGTCAGCCGGTGCTGGAAGATCCGACGAATGACGAAGCCATGCTGGATTAGCTTCCGGAAGCACAATCTTCCCATCAACATCTGATTTACAGCCGTTAGCATTGACTGCGATTCAAATAGCGGAAAGTATCAAAGGCTTTAAAAAGAATGCAGTCGAGGATGCGGGATAAAAGATGTACACATACCTGTATGTAGGCGAATGAAATCTTGATCTCTTTGCCAATACAATTGTCCTCGTCTACTCTTCTTCGACCCCGGTGACATCGTGGGGGAAAGATACTGCCCCCAAAAGATTTGAGGGGCGTAGACTCTCGTTTCTCTGGCGATCCGCTCGATTTCGTAAGGTGGCACCGAGCAAATGTACCCGCCAGCAGCCAGCTTCTCCTTTGACACAACTTCTATGTCTTCGAGGAAAAGTAGGCTTTTTCCCGGGTTGAATGACCCTTCCCAGTCATCGAAAACTCTGACGGCAGGACGTCCGGGCTTTTCCTCTGTGGACCCGACTGGAAGGAAATACCGGTGGTACTCCTGAGGCATTTCATCCCACACGCGGGAGTTGCGGGTAGTGGTATTTCTTCAAAGTATAATTAGAGAGTTCTTTAT
>JABYPW010000959.1:0-19026 GCA_016880775.1 Phymatotrichopsis omnivora
CTCCCCGCCATCGCCGCCCACCATGGTCAACGTAACCAGCCGCCGCGCCGCCCCCTCCCCGCGCTACCTCGCCCACCGCCACGCCCACCGCCTCCTCTCCGCCAAAACCTCCTTATACTCTTCCTCCTACGAACCCGCCCCTCTCTCCCCTGGCGAAGAGCAACTCTACTCTTTCTACCTCCCCTCCCTCTCCGCCGGCCCCCACCGTATCGCCACCACGCAGACCGTCACCGTCCCCTCCAACACTCCGCTAACTCTCACCGCCGCGCAGTCCTTCACCGTCGTCGCGCCGCAATACTCCCTTCCCGATGGGAGCATCCACTCCGTCTACCCTCCGCAGGGCCACGGAGACGCAGTGGAAACGCTCCCACACATGGTGCTCACGGACCCACATCTGCCGTGGGAGCGCGTTGCGAGCACGGTGAAAGAGGAGGATAGAGATAGGAACCGTGTACCGTGGCTGGCGTTGCTGGTGTTCACGCAGGAGGAGCTGAGGGTCGCAGATCAGAGCGTGTGGGCGGAAACGGGACTTCAGAAACCGGTGCAGCAGAGCACGACGCTGGCGGTGAATATGGCGCTGTCGGACCTTGGCAAAGTGAAGTGCGTCACTCCGGTGCGGAGCAGGGACGCGGAGACGAAGGCGGACTTCGTATTCGTGCAGAGTGCGCTGTTCAACGCGCTGGTCACCGACTATGCGTTGCCGGAGGGCCAGACGCAGCAGAAGTGTAATGTGTCCCGCTACAAGTGGCTTGCGCACGTGCGCAACATCAACACGACGGGGATGGCAAACAGCGGCATCGACGACGAGGTTGGCGTGTTCAGTATTGTCGTGTCTCACCGCGTTGGCCCGCTCGACATTACGCAGCCGGCGCCGGTGGTGGTGCATTTGGTGAGCATCGAGGACGTCGAGAAGCTAGCATTCCCGGTGGCGGACGGGCTTGTGGGCTTGTGCAGCTTGCATAGTTGGTCTTACACATGTCTGCCCCCAAACTCGCTCAATGTCCCCGATGCATTCCGGCATCTCGGTGACACGCTCGACGTGCTCAGGCCCCAGGGCAGCATCATTAAGCGCCTTCTGGAGCCGAGTCAGCCCCCGGAGGCGAAGCGGATCGCGGAAAGGCTAAACGATGGGTACACGCTGACGAAGTACCGGACCCAGACCGGCGAGATCTGTGCCGCGCTATTCCGGGGCCCGTTCGCGCCGACGATAGTAAACCACGACTGGAAGCCGCTGAGTCATTTCGGGACAGATCTGCAGGTGATGGATAAGAAGCTCGGGGTGATGGATATCACGTACAGTGTTGCCTGGCAGCTGGGTAAGACGCTGGCCTTGGCAGACCAGAGCTTTACGGCCGCGCTAGGGAGGATCAGGACCGAGATCTACAGAGAGGCGATGCAGAGTGCGAAGGCGGAGGTGTTGCGGGCCGCGGGTGGGTTCAGGAGCCGTGATGAGACGCTGCGGGGGTTGTCGGATGCCATGGAGAGCCTCAACGGTCTCTCCCGGGAGAGTCTGGTTCGTGGTCCAGTGACGCGGTGGAGAAGGGAGGAAGCAGACACCCTCGACCTCGCCTTCGACAGCGACCTGATTGAGCCGCGGTTTCATCAGCATGCGAAACCGGTGGCGGTGAGACTGGCGAGCTCCCGGGAGGGCGGCGTGTATAACGAGCTGAATACGCACACGAGCACGGACTGGATGGTCGTGTTCTCGTGGGTGCTTGACCGCATGTATCTCGTCGGCATCCCAGCGCACTATCTCATCCCGGATCCCTCGCACCTGCCGCCAGAGAGTCTGCGGTTTTTCCATATCGATGCAAATTGGGTGGAGGCACTGATTGATGGTGCGCTCAGCGTGGCGAACCATGTAGATAAGGACGACGATAAGATCCGCACGAGGATCAAAGACGCGATAAACGACTATCTGAAGACGCCTCTTGCCGGCCTCCCCTACTGTCCGCAGGTCCCGACCCATGGCTTCCTCCTCCGCTCAGAGCTGTGCACGAAATATCCCGACCTCATCGTCGAAGCCCCCGTCCGCGGCACCACGCACCACGGCGCCCCGATACTCCGGCAAGAAAACATCGACGAAAGCGTTATGCTCGCGCTCTTCGACCGCGTCCCCGGCAGCGACACCTTCGACACGTTAACCCTCCGCCAGCCCCCGCACCAGCAGTCCTTCGCTGCCGGCGAGAAGCTCGACAAAGACCACATCGAGACCGCATACAAGCGCGTCTACACCATACCGAACCCGCCGACCGACGTGACGAGGAAACTCCCAATCCACAGGGGCGAGTACCCGCGCGCTGATCCACGCGCAAACTTTGTCTGGGGGGAGAAGAACGAGATACGCACGCTGAGACTCCCGGGGTGGGCACAGGACGTGTACGAGACCATCCACAGCAAGATGCCGGAAGGGCAGTTCACGGACGATAAACCGACTGCCGCGCTGGTGGGCATACAGCTGAACAATCCGATGGACTTTCTCGAGATCCTTCTGAAGGCGCGGGAGCCAGTGAGTCGGCTCGGCGACAGTGGGGCGCGCACGTTTTCGATGCTTGAGCCACGTTTCAAGCGGGCTTCCAAGGGCATGATGATGGCGCTCTCTGCTCATGGCGCTCCCGACGAGGACTTCTCCACGCTTCTCCCGACGCCGGAAAATCGCGTTCGTGTTGCCCAGTCCTCCCCGCTGCCGAGACAGCCACCACCACCGCACGCCCGCGCCCTCACGACGATATCCCCCGCTCCCCCTGAACCCCGCGAGGACCCGGCCACGTCGCCGAAGTTCTTCTACTCCGTCTACGGCATCGGCTCCGACGACACAGTGACCATGCATCCTGGGCTCCCACAAGACCTCATCTTCTCCATCATCCTCAAGTCTGGCACCGGCGACCAATTCGAGCTTCGTGAGATCAGCATCGTCGTTCGCATGGGCAAGACCACGGAAAGGCGCAAGAACCTGACCGTCGCGTATAGAGGCACGGGGGCGAATATGCTGAGTAATTTGAGGTTTAATGTAATCCCGACGAATGGGGCGGATAATACGCTGGTGTTGAGATTGTTGCCGCGGAGCACGGAGGGGTGGGTTAGGGTGAGCGTGCTGAAAGAGATGAGCTTTGTGCTGAATGGGGTCGTCGTGAACGAGTATGATGGGGACGTGGACGTGCAGACAAGCGTGCTAGAGAAGTATCATGGGAGTCAGGATATTAATTGGCAGTTTGATATTAAGTTGGTGAAGGAAAGGGGGGGAACGTTATAGAGGGAGGAGCAGGGAATGCGGGGTGCATGATGATTTTCACTGATGCCTTTGATTTTATTTGTTGTTTGTTTCTTAGTATATTCTGTGATGTCGTTCACCTTCCCTTTTGTAGTGGAAATTATGATTACAAAGCAAAATAAATTGGTTAGTAAGCACAAAAATAAAAAAAATCACGTCGCAGTTTCAGAAGAGGCTTCTGTACGACGGTATGATTTATGTACAGTGTCCAATAACTCCGATGACCCGTCTCTGCAAGCCCCTATAAAAACAATTCCACGATAACATTTACGGCAAAGGACTCCAATGCCAGCAGAATTAGTTAAAAAGACTCAAAGACTCAAACACCCTGTAGCAGCAAAAGCCTTGTGTACTAGGGGTGTTCAAAGCGCCCAGGAGAAACGAAAGATAGAAGTTGGTGTGAGGCTCCGATGGACTGTGGTTGGTCGGTTACCACTTGCTTTCTCTTTCCTTTCAACACCCTGTTGAAAAGTGCCAAAAGGCGTATCGCGCCCAATGATCAACTAACCTTATCACCCTCATACGTATGTTTCGGCTAGTGCTGCTTCTTAGTAAGTTCATAATATTAGTAATTTGCCCCAGTTTTCGCATTTCAAATCTCAATGGGGTTTCTCGGACCTGCGAAATCCTATTCGCGAAATTTTTAGTGTTCCACACTCCTATCTTTCGTTTCTTCTGGGCGCTTTGAACACCCCTAGTGTGACTACTCTTACCATTTGAGACTTAATCTTGTTGCTTTCGAACACAGCTACATGACAGTGAACATTAAAAAAAACACCAGCGACCTCGGAAAATCCACTTTGAATTCACATACCGCCACCGAACGTGAAAAAAAAAAAAGAAAAAAAAAACAAAAAAACCAGCGACTCTAGAAATTCACTTTAAATTCACATATAATTATTCTTACAGGATCTACCGTTATATTCGTATTAATCGCAATTTAAACAATAATGGACGGGAATCGCAGGTAACTCTCCTGCGGCTTCTTGGGCACGCGCAATTGCGCGACTGCGTGCCTCTTCAGCGCGAACTTGCCTAACCCTTAGTCTCCCTCTTGGCTTACGTGTGAGCAATCAACGTGGTTCGCGATGTCGACGGGATAGACATTGGTCTCGTGGGCAGCTCTCAAGGTTGCGACTGAGTGCGAAGGGGGGAAAACAAATATTGTGGTTGGAGCTGGAGAGCGTACATACATGCCAATGCATGCCCACATGGAATATCGTAGTCTTGAAGATCCGAGCGTCCGCACGTTCTCTCCAAAAGGTTAACTAAATAAACATTCCCGTTTTTTATGTGTTACCTCGCCATGATTTATATTAACAATTCTAACAGTATTACGACGAGCCCACTCGCGGTTTTCGGCGATATCGGTACAGCATCTCGTGTGGGTTTGTCCAGGGAGAGGATTCAAAATATTGACACTAGTAGATGCCTCGGACAATTTTGTTGTTGTAAGGTATTGAGGTGAGAGGTGCGGGGGATAGTGTGGGTATGTGGGTGATATGGATGATGGGCTTTTTTCTCGGTGAAGAAAAATGGTCGGAGTAGTCACACTAAACCTACTGGTGCAAGGATTTTGCCGTTACACAAAAAGTTGCCGGCATTGGAGTCCTTTGCCGTATTATTCACCAATAAAAGTTGCTGGAATGAATGCCATGACGGGGGAACCCTTGCGGACAATTGATTTAAGTGATTACTAATATGGTGACTAGTAAAAAGAGACCAATGAACAGCTACCATTTGCTCTTATCTTCGGGTTGCCGGTGAAGCTTATACATACAAATTCCCCACTACAGTACTGAACCCCACTACAGTACTGAACCCCACTCCTGTATACCTCTAGTACCCGCATGCAACTAAGAAGGTAATGATATGTAGATGCTGTGGAAACAGAATCTAAAGCTTTCGGAAGGATATCGCGCAACCCTTCAAGCGAGAATTTGCAATTCTCCCGAGCATAGCACTTCGCACCCCACACAAAACCCGCTCAATAAAATTAAGTTCACAATGGAACTTGGGGTAAAAATTTACCTCACCCCGAACATTCAAGTTCTTCCTGGAGTCTGTCTTTCTGCTCGCGGAGATCCCGTTCCGCTGCAAGAACACTCCGCGCGCAACACCCGCCCTCGACATTCGGGTCGCATCTGGCACGGCCGTTGGTGGTAGGCACTCAAGCAGAAAAGCAAAACCATCTGAACGCCGGTCTTTCCATAACTCCTCACCCGTAAGACTTGTTCTATGCATTTGGGTCAACTTCAGGAAAAGAGTTTGAGTCTACGACAGGGTCTGAAATGGCGTGTTTGGGGGTAAATTGTACGCAGGATTGGCTTCATGAACGATCACTCGGCCTCTTGCCATGGCAACGGCCGCTTATCGAGGGGTGGAAATTGGCCTGTCCCTCACCAAAAATTACTCCTCTTCAAACTGCTAAGGCTCTGCCAAAACGTAATAATTTTTGAAAAGCTCTCTTATTTTATAATCTTTATTTTTGTCTCTATTTGAAAATAAAGCTTTTTTTTTAAGTTTATGTGGTCGCGTAAAGCTTTAGCAGTTTGGGGTTTGGCCCTCGGATGGCAGGAAAAGGTGCAAGTTTAAGGGTTTCCCCGCAATAACCCTAAATAATAATGCATACAAAAGTAAAGGCACAACAAATAAGAAAATACAGGTTCGTGACACCTCAGCCACTGGGGGCTCGCTATGGGAATCCCAACGACGTAGTTCCGCGGTCGTATGAGGACTATACGAGTTGACGGTCTGAGGACGAATACAGTCTGATGACAATCCGATAAAAATTATATAGTAGAAAGATACCAGCCTGCCAAGCCACGACATAATTGTATATACATAGATTGTTATCGGACCGTACCCCTCATCGGACCGTCAACTCCTTTACCTTGACACCAGGAATATCGGTGGTCGAGATCCAGTAACGGGGCAGCCGATCGATCTACAGCGCAGATTCGACTTGTCGTTGGAGCTTGTGAGGGAGATGACCCTGGAGGCCGTGGTGGCGATGATTGGGCATGAGGGGTTCTGCTACTCTTCGGGGGATCCAAGCGTGGGTGAGAACGTACTGGTGGAGAATGCGGTAGAGGACATGTGGAGGTGACGCTGGGTAAGATTCGCCAGTAGAGGAGATGGAATATGAGCAGTATTGGGATGATTGAGATGCAGCCATGAGCGATGTTAGTGATGCGGCATAGGAGTTGCCTTGTAGGCTATTTGTATATTGTAAGGAGCTACGCAGGGCGTGTTTCTTAGGATACGATTGCAAACATTTTTTTTTTTGTCTATGGAGCCTTCAACTGAACGGAGCGGCGGCCGCTCTTCGGTGGTGTAATCTCAGCTTGATACCATACTAATGGATTTGACCAAATCGGCAGATTCGGGAATGGAAAAGACGATGGAAATAGTAAGGAGTACACCATAACACTCGAAGTGTTAAAATGATGTATACCTTGATGAGGCCGGGACATTTTCAAAGAAAAATGGTCATGAACATGATACGTGGTATACTCGTGCTAAAGCATCGCAAAATTTATAAGAAGGTTGAAGTAATGTCGCAACATCAAAAAACAGCCAAAACAACCACCTCCGCTAGCAGCAACAATCATACAAAATGAAATTTGAAGACAAATGGAAATCATTTCAAAGAGAGAAAAAAAAACAAAAAAAAAAACGTAATAAAGCCTGTGCAGTCCTTAGTAAATTTCCTGAAGGGGAACCTGGGGAGTGCAACAATGAAAACTATACCTCGCAACACATTCCATCTTACCCCACACTGACTAATGGCGCCGCCAAATACAAATTATCAAACTTGCTCAACAAAATCTCTGGTGCGTCTCCTCTCAACTCTTTTTCCCAAAACATCGCCTCCTTCCACAAATCCATCATCTTCTGCCTACTCTCCACCCCCGCTTCTGGCTTCTCCCACAGATCATGCACCGCCTTCCACTGCCCATCCTCATCCTCTACCTTATCCGGTGACCACTTCCCATTTGCGTCCGCATACTTCGGGAATATTGGCTCCTCGCCCTGCACAGACACGCTCTGCGACATAGCGTCGACGGCGTTGAATTTTGGGATCTTGTCTTGGGAGAGCGTGGGCTTGGGCGCGGTGATTTCGACGCCCATCATCAGCTGGATGGCAGCGTCATTGCCGTTGAGGAGAGCCGGAACGTTGTTGCCTTTCTCTTGCGGGTCTTGGTCGCGGTTGTCTGCGGGGTGTTAGTAACAACCCTAACCCTGGAAGTCAGAAAGCTTACATTTTCCCCATAGCGCACTCGGAACGGCTTTCAGGATCGGCTTCATCTGCCACTGGGGCTCCTGAAACTTCTCTCCGTTGAAGGAAGCACTGAACGTTTCCGTCCTGTTAATCGAAATCTCCATCTGCGATGTGAGCCCCTCCGTCAATTGCATCGGCTTCGCATATATCGGCGTATCCCAAGACACCGGGTGCGTCACCGGCTGCTCATTGCCCTCCCTGGAGGCCGAGAATTCATCTGATGGCATAACCGTCGCTTTCCCAATTGCGAACCTGCACGAGACGCCAAATGAAAAGGTCCCCGAGCGTACCTCCCACGGTTTATTCTCCTCCGTCTTCTGGTCCCCCTTCCCTTCCAGCAGTCCGCTACGACACCCAAACACGTGCGCCTTATCATCATCGCTCTCTTTCTCCGCCTCCGTCTCTTCCAGCATGAACATACTCGAGCTCGACATCGATGATCCTTCCCCGGCCTGTAAGACAAGCCGATAGAACTCCTGCAGCGACACCGCCTTCGTCTTCTTCGGGTTCGGCCCGAAATCGATATTGAACGCCATGACCCAGAAGTCGACATGTACTCTCCCACATAGCGGCGGTCCCTCCAGATGCAGCTGTGCGCCGATCTCGACCTTGATTGTGAAGCTCGTGATGAGCAAATCGACCTTGCAGCTGACACCCACAGACACACCCCCATCGGCCATGAAGTGAAACGGCTTGTAGTTGATCAGGAAGTCCGCGTATGCATCAAACCATGCCTCGAGGGGTCCGAGTCTCAGGCTCGCGCGAAGACGCCCACCGCCCATGCAGCACTTCGGTGTGATCGCGAAGTAGGCTTCGCCGGTGATGCTGATGCTGCGATCCACGCTCCAGGAGATGGCTAGGCGCGGCGGGTTCGGGTAGCGTTGCGGCCGGTCGAAGGCGCGGTGGAAACCGCCAATGGTGAACACCCAGTCGCCCTCGAGCTTGGGGTCGGCGCCTTTGAACCAGTAGTAGAGCGCGAAGCCGCCGGTGAGATGGCAGCTGGGCGCGAAGATGTAGGAGTTCGGGGATAGCTGCGCTTCGAACTTCATCACACCGGCTTCGAAGTCGACGACTGCGCTGATGCCAAGCTCGACGTGTGCGAACTTGGTGGACGACCCGCGAGGGATGTCGACGACTGCGACACCGAAGATGCCGAGCTTCACGTACGGGTTCCATTGCACGACGACGACAGCATCGATGGAGAGCGTCTCGATCGCGGTGACCTTCAGTCCCGCCGCGACCCAGAATGACCCGTCGCGCGGGTTGAACCACCCGCCAGTGCCGGGGGTGACGAGGTTCTTCAGCGTCGTCATGACATCCCCACCAACGCCTGTTCCGGCCACAAACGGGAATTCCGGGACCTGTTCCACAGCCGGGAAGCGCATGTCCGTATCATACCCGAACCCACCCGTGATGCCCGAGATCTCCGCAAATTCGAGTGTAATGAGCGGTCCCTCGAGCTTGCCGAATACGAATACAGAGGTGAATGGGTGCGGTTGCTTCGTCTCCCCGTAGAAGCCGGCGGCTTGGAAGAGGTACGGCGCAAAGGATACGATGACGCCGCCGGCGTAGTATTCGATATTCTCGTTGTTGACATGCGTGTACATGCCGGCGATCTTAACGGGGGGTTGGTCGAATGAGACAGCAAGGCCAGAGAGGGAGAAGCCAGGTGTCGGAAGGTCTTGGAGAGTGGCGCCTTTGAGGTTAACGTCGATGCTGAAGCCGATGAGCGTGAACCCGATAGGACCGAGGAGGAAGGCCGCGTCGAGGAGGATGGAGAGGGTGTTGTCTTTGTATTGGAAACCGATGTTGGAGATGGAGATGGGGCCGACCGTTTTTTTGTACGGCGCCATGGAGGAGTCGCCTGTCCCACCGGATTCGCCCTCGAGAGGTTCTGCCCCTTCTAATGCTTTGAATTCTTCCCCGAACTCTTCTCCACCGGGAGCTTCCTCCTTCTCCCCTTCTTCCTCCTCATCGCTCACACCCTCAGTCAGCTTCTTCACACTCGTCCCCTCCTGCTTCTTCTTGTCCGCAAACGTATAATCAATGACTACCTTCCTGGTTTCCTTATCTTTCAACACGAGTACAAAATGCGACCCAGCGGCAATCACCACATCCGTCTCCTTCTTCATTGCCTCCTTCCTCGTCTCCTTAAACAGCAACTCATCAGTCTGCACCCCCGGCTTCACCTCCAGAGCCTTGTTAATGTACTCAACCTCCTTATCCGCCAGCCCCGGCAGCTTCTTCGTCGATGCCTGTAGCGCCTTGTCCTGCACCCACATGTAGAACATCTCATCGAAAGGCTGCGTCAGGTTACCCACCAGCGGCACATCGACGGCCGGCAGCTCGGTGACAGATACCTTGAAGATCCTCTTCGGCGCGACGGTCGCCGCCCAGCCGACATCGCGGTACTGCACGAATGTTGCTTTCAGCGGCTTGATCTGCACGGTTGCACTGAAGAAGAGGATGAAATCCTCCGACTTCCCCGGGCCACTCTCGCCCTCTGCCTTCTCCTTTGGCTTTTTATTACACTGCACCGACACCGCGCCCCCCTCGCCCGCAGCAGCAACAGGTATATCTGCCACAAATGGCGGCAGCAGATCCGTGTCCCCGGTAATACTCTCGATGACACCTCCGAGCGTGCCCCCCCCCATCGTCGCCCCGAGCACCGCGTAAAAGCTCCACCCTCCAGTGTCGTACTTGTACTCCATGTTCAGCTCCAGTTCGCCGAGCACCAGTATACCCTCAAAGTTGAAGTTATTCGCGACACCCTTTTCGTAGTTGTACTCCAGCTCCAACCCGCGGAGCTCTAGCGCCTCGAGGAAAGTCATCACTCCTCCGCGCGCATCCGGGTCGAAGAACTGGTACAGCGTACTCGCGAAGAGGGGCGACATGCTCCCGTAGAGCTTCCACGCGCCATCATGGTACTCGAGACTCCCTATTATCGTCGTGGGGGTCTGGAACTGGCTTTCCTCGGGGGCTTGGATCTCGACGTTGATGTCTAGGGCGAGGTCGAGCTGCCCTTTGGATTCGTTGCCGCCGAAGGTGTATTTGGCATCGAGCGAGACGAGGCCGAGGGTTATTGTTGGCACGGGGCCGGGAGGAGGGGCTTCGCAGGTGATTTTGCCGAAGAAGGAGACGGCGGTGGAGTCCACTTCGAGGAAGGCTTCGGTGACTTCATGAGGGATGCCTTGCGGGATGTTTGAGATGCCGGAGGGGTGGAGCTTGGCGAGGTCGAGGGTGGAGGACTGTCCCGGGGTCACGGGAGAGAGGTCTTGGGCCTTCTCCCAGTCTGGGAAGAGTAGCGGGGGTGTAGCGTTGTTTGCCGCCGCTGCTGCTCGTGTTAGTTACTCTTTCGCAGACCCCCCGGGTAAAACAAGAAAATTCCCTTCGCACAGGGTTAGGGTTAGGAGACGCTAACCGAACCACAGCTGTCCCCGCAACTTCCCCATCTTCACCCCCTCCGCACTCGCATACGTCATCAGCACCCTCGCCGGATTATCCACCGTCCCTCCCAGCCCCATCTCTATCTCCGTCGCGACACTAAAATTCGTTATCTTCCTCTGCCCATCCACCATCTTCACCGTCAGCGCAATCCTCCTCAGCATAATCCTCCTAAAGACCTCCGCGCCCGCACTCAACAGCCACTCTGCAAACGGAATATCCCCCGTGGTGCTCGCGAGCCAGTCTACAACCTCCTTAAACACGTTCTCCCTCGTCGTCAGCTCCATGCGTACGGAGTCCTCGGCGAATGTCAAAGCGCCGATGAACTTCTTCCCGGCGATGGAGAACTCGGCGGAGAGGATGGCTTCGCCGTCGGTGATGACGGAGATGCCGGCGGCGGTCATGGCCCACGTGCTGGTGCGACGCGTGATGAGGTGTACGGACCCGAGTGTGAATGCACCTTTGAGGAAGTTGATGTAGTCCTTGACCTTCTCGATGTCGTCAATGTTCCATTGCAGGCGGATGGTGGTGCGGTAGGTCTTTCGCGGCTCGAACCAGACTGCATTGCGTGCACCGGTGCTATTCTCATGCCCGGAGGAGAACGTGAGACCGATCCCGGTGCCGAGAGTGGTGACAAGAGGGGAGGAGACGAGGTCCTCCAGCCCAGCGTACTTTAGTGCGCCCTCGAGATCGGTTTGGAGCGTGAGGTTCTGAGTGCTGTCGAGACCGAAGACGATAATGTCGGTGTCGCCTAGCAGCCCGATCGGCGGTTTTGCGTCGGGGAGAAGGTCGAACGCGGGCACGACGTAGTCGGTGTCGAATTTGATCGTCTTGCGATCCGCGGCCTTACTGTCCGGCCAATCGATCTCGAGCGTGAAGCCGCTGATATGACCTTGGTCGTCTGTCTTGGCGGCGAAGGAGGTTGCGGAAATGGCGTCGGCGAGCCATAAAGACCATTCATCTGTGGGAAGGAAGGGAGTGGAGGAATTGATGGCGGGCTTGGAGGTGAGGCCGAACTTTTGGCTGTGCAGGACCGTGAGGAAGTTGTTAAGTGGGGTGCCGCCGGCGAGCTGGAGGACATTGGGGTCGGTGGACTCGATTTTGCTGCAGACGATGTAGTACCCTATGTCCTGTGCAGTGATCTCGCCGCCGGTTATCCCCGTCGGCATGAGGGCGCTCTCTCCGGTGGTGCTCAACATAACTAAACTCGAGCTCGGCGGCGTTGTCGTTCCGGACAGCCGTATCGGCTTCGGCGGCGGTGGCGGTGGCACCGGCTTCAACAGTCTGTCATCAATATCCGGGAACAGCGGCGTCGGGCCAGGATCGATTGCAGCTGGATCCGTCGCTATCGCCACATTCAGCGCGGACGTCACGCTCAGCTTTCTATAAGTTTTCGCCCCGGAAGGAAAGTTGACCTGTACGGTGCCATCCCTGTTCACAGTCCCGTCACGAGACATGACGGTTATGTAGTCGACCGGGAACTTCCGCTGGTCCGCGGGGACATACATGCGGGTCATGCTACTCCACGCGGACTCGACCTGGTGGTCGATCCACGCGAGGTGATTGTATTGCCAGAGTTTGTATGCGTCTGCTTCTTTCTCCTGGTCGGGCTTGCGGCGTGCGGCAAGCCAGTTATCGAATTGCCCCTTAATATCCTTGACTTGGCGGAGTTTGGGGGTGGCGGAGACGGCGGCGGCGTTGATATCGTCGTAGATTTTTTTGAGCTCATCGAGGAACGCCTTCTGTGCGCTGCCCTTAGGTTCGAGGAAGACCCCGCGGCCGATGACCAAGTCGGGGAAGGGTTTCGTGTCCTCCTCGCGGAGGTAGTACGGGTACTGTGTGGCGAAGATGGGGCGCGCGCTGGCGTCGACTTTGCTGCGGGAGAGAAGCCACGCGTTGATGTAGAAGAGCAATTCCCAGCCTAAAACAAAAAAACCGAAAAAAAAAAAAAAATCAGCATCTACCAGGCCCTTATCTCGGGTGAGGACATACGCGGATGGCCATAATTCGGACTCCTTCCTGCGCTCACTACCATATTCACCGGCTGGAACTGGGTGAGCATATCCATCGGCGTCGATGTCGCTGCCCCATGGTGGCTTAACTTCATACTCGGCACCGTCGTCACCTTTCCCTTCCCGACCCAGCCCTTGATCTTCCTCTCCGTGACAAACATCGCATCCCCCGCAAAATAGTGCGAGATGTGCTCCGTGTCCTTCCACAGCACGACCGCACACACTGAGTGCCAGTTCTTCTCGTCATTCTTCTCATCGATCACAAACACCGTGAATGGCGGCTCTGTATCCCCCAGCACGGCCCCGCGAGAGGACACACAGAAGATGCCGACGGGGTATGAGTGGGCTACATTGTCAATCAGCAACTTCGGGGTTGTAACATCCTTATACAGCACCCCCACGTTCAGTTTCACATTGGTGAGGAAGTTGACGCCCAACATCTCCGCCGGCTCGTAGCTGAGCTTACAAATCCCGTTGAACCAAATTTTCGTTCTCAGCCGCTTATACTGGAAATCCATCAGCCCCTTAGTGGTACCCTGCTCCCTCAGGCTCTCCGGACGATCGTTGTCGCTTCCCTTCGGCCGTTTCCCGGTTCCGGGTGGTTTCCTCGCTGAGCCGGTCCAGTACGGCGCGTAGAAGGTCGTCTGCGGCTTCTTTCGGTCGTCGCCTTCATACTTGAAGTAGCGGCACAGCAGCTTATCTATATCCTCTGGCTTCGGCTTCTTGGGCAGCTGCGCGCCGATGTCCTCTTCGATGAGCTTGAGCACGCCCTTGTAGTGGTCGCTGTCCCAGTGTGTTACGACGACGCTGTCGAACTTGAGAGCTGTGGTGCCGGCGGGGAAGGTGTAGTCGCGCTGGATGGCGGCGATGGTGTTTTTGATGCGGGAAAGGTTGTTGCTGTCGCCTTCGCCGCCATCAAAGAGGGTCGCGCGGTGGATGATTGGGCGGGGATCGCGAGGATTCTGGATGAGTAGGTGAATGGCGCTGTCGCCCTGGCCGATGTTAATGTGGATGCTGTCGATGCCGTAGGTCCCGGCCGACATTGTGGTACCAGGGGAGAGGGAGTAGAGAGACGATAATGCTGAGGTAGACCGCCCAGCTGGGGCCACGGAGAAGGTAAAAGATCAATCCAAAGAGTGCCCGTGATGTTTGGCGCTGTTGGGTTAGCAGATCTCGCTAGTTCGGTGCTGAAGCTCACCTCCGAGTCCAATACAGTCGACTGCGAAGTACCCCCGAACGGCGATGTGATAGGATGGAAGACAGCTTGACTCGAATGGAGAGAGATTATAACGGCTGGCTAGACGTCCGACAGAAGGTAGATAGTAGTACCTGCTGCATCAATGTTAGCAGAAATCCAACGAATTATTCTTCCAAGGAATTTTCTCACTTCTGGATCGAACCTAATTAACGGCGAAGCACTTCCGGCCGCAATCGGAGAAGTCTGGGACACAAATCTAAACCGAAGCCGGGAATGAGCAGTAAGTTGGTGACGGGGAGAAGATACTGCAAGGGAAGAATGAGGTCTGCCAAAACCTCACTGGAGTGCGTAATTCTCTAGGGTTAACGCTAGTCTCACCCTGTCTTGTCCGGAAAGACCAAAACTCTCCCAGAGATAATACAATGTTTCGCATCTGCACATGGATGGCTAACGATCGAACTACAAGCTACAAACCTTCTATACAGTAATTACGCAAAATTTTCGTATTAGGTAGACATTTTGCCCGATGAATTGATGAAGTTCCCCGATCCATTTTCAAAAAAACTCATGCTGAGTTCACCAAATCAGGATAACGACCGAATTGACATTCGAAACGCGAGACTTGCGGTTCCGGATCCTCACGGTTGCGTTTGAAAGGTGCACAATCAAGAATTTCTATCGATCATCAATGATTGGGAGCTTATTCTTCCCTCCAAGTTGGAAACACATCCCGAGTTTACTGTAACATTTAAAGTCTACCTGTTTGCTCCGTGCCGGTTTCCGGCATATCGTCCAATAACAAGTCAGTGGACGGACCATCGAACTCAAGGTAGATACTATCAGCTGATGGATTTTGGATACGAAGTCCCTAGCTGGTCTTCATGTAAGCTGCACTGCGGTACATCGTCCGATGATACTCTGTAGTGCATTCTGCTATGCAGGTTGCCCCAGGCAACTTCAGAAATATTCGGCGGCATCATTACGCGTATTGTGCTCGCGAAGAAACTGAGATATGACTCGTATCGTTTTTTCCTATGCATTTTTATTTTTATTTTTTCAAGTTGATCTTCAATTCAGCGCCATATCGTTTTTTCTGTACAAGCTGAGTACCCCTTGTATTCAGGACACGGCCCAGGAAATGCAAGTGTCGCCGATTTTGGCTAGGAGCGTACGGGATGTTATGGAGGTCCTTGAGGGTGCCGGTACTGCATTGTATCAGTGATCGAGAATACCACTTCCCGGGGGATTCCTCTGGGCATGCATTAGCGTGCGCGGTTGATATATCTTTCGATGTGTCGCTCCGTGAAGGTCTATGTGTTGAGGTTGAAAGCAAAACATCACTTGGCCAATCACCGAAGCGCGAAGATACATGCGCTACCCAAGCTAATGCATGTCAAGTGAGATCTCTCCGGGAGTTTGTATTCTCGATCACTGAGACAATGGAGTGGATATGGCGCACAAGTGATACAGAGCAGGGAAACCCTGACCCACGCATGCCGCCGTAACAAAGCTTGGCTAACATCCCAGCTGCAGCCCGAGAAAACGTAACCTGCAGCCCAATAGAAGCGCGACCACTGCGTCCTTACCCCGCGTTTGAACCCGTTTGCCAAAGCTTGACCTGCATGAGCGAGCTGAAACGTGCGCGCTCGCGTTTTCAGCTGAACGGAAACAAGCGAGTAGAAAAACGCCGATCGGTTGTGTTGCGGAACATGAGGGGAACGCCACCTGAAACAGGATCAGGCGAAGTCTTCTTGGCACGTGAAAGTGTCTCTGCGCTCAGGCCAATTTGTGGGCAAGCTTGATAATCGATGGTGGGGACCCTTGAACCAGGGTGCTCAGAGGATAACCCGACATTCATTTTGCTTATGTAATACTATAAATTATCCCTGTCACTCACCTTTCCTTGGCGCCAAGTGAATAAATTTGTGTGGAGGCTTGGCAAAAAAGTTCATTTTGACCCTGCCCCACACAAAAAGTGGCTAGGCATTTTCCCTTTTAGCTCAACGAGGAAAAGGAATTTTTGAATTTTGAAAACGTAGAATGGAAGAGGAGGAACAAAAGAAGCGTTCTACGTTGTAAAAAATTTTATTCAACTTTTTTGTCGGTTGCTGAAAAGGCTGGAAGTTGAAGGTCAAAATCGGTGGTAGACTACCCTGGTTCAAGGTGTCCCACCATACCTTAGTTTTCTCATTGTGTTCCCCGACGCACTCTTTCTTCCCGAAGTACTCAGGTGAGGGGTGCGAAAGCGAAGGTATCCACTCCATCAGCTCCAGCATGCAAGAAAACTACTACATTTACACCTTTGACCCGGGTGACGTGGATGAATAAAACTAGATTTTGGTAAAAAACAAAAAAAAAAAAAAAAATGAAACCAATGAAACTACTGCGTGCTGGAAGGTAGCCCCACAGCAAGACGACCCTTGTGTGTGAAGGTGAGACCCGATTCAAAAACAGAGAGGGGAAAAGGTTGAGTACGAGCAGAAGTGATGCAACCCCGCCCGGCCACAGCATGCAATATACCTTTCTGACCACGCAAAACAGTGTTTCAGGTGGGGGTGCGGTGGGATCGGTTGTGCTATGTTGAAGAAACGGACTATGTACTCCGACGATGCCCTCCGACGATGCCAGGATTCCGTTCCGAGTGACACGTCGTGACCAAAACCCTGTTCACAAGTACCCAAGGGTCGGTGGGAGCCCCAGCAAAAACTCAACACAGTTCAATGATGAAATCTCCATTTGACATTGCATCCCGGGACAATTGAGTTGATCATTATTGTTGGTTGCAGTTTTCCGAAAGCCTCTCGCCGCCTTTGGATGTCTTGGCCCCTAAACCCAACCCCCGGCGCCCGCCACGCGACTACAGTCCACCCGCTCTTGACTTTTCCCCCACCTCCGACGGCCTTGGCAAGGACGGAGCAAGACTCCCCCGCGGAGTTGGTTCCTCACGGTCGGACAGGACGGGCTCCCCGGTCAAAGAAAAATGGAAGTATTGATACGGAAATCCATCGTCTGGCATTCTGGCAGGGAGTCTCAGTGCCAGGCTTTGGTGCTCAATGACACCTCAAGCGCAGGTCGATGTAAGTCGAAAGCAAGGTTCACTCGCACAGTTTCATTTCCACTAGTTTAGAAGCAATATCCACCGTTATTTTCCGAGATTTCCCTGCGTCAAACCTTTAATGTGAGGTTTTCACCAAGGTGTCCGATACGATCTTGCTGTCGGGCTTCAGCTATCGCCTGAGTGCATGGAATATTCTTCAAATAGTATTCTTAATTCCGGTGTTTTGGAGGTGCGCAAAATCAGGGTTAGGGTTACAGCAATGGGGAAATGATAGTTCCCGCACTTCTTACGCGCTGACAGAGATGTATCACAACGATAAATGTGGATGAAATGATACTTAAAGGCGACTGTATCAAATATATTGAGAGACGGCAAAAGGAACCGTGAAATTTGCAGCAACGGATTGGGGTTACCAATTGATCATTGCACCTGGGCTAGAAGCATACCTTAAACGTAAAAGGTCATGCCAGCATAAATTTAACACACCGCAAACTGCAACAGACAAACACCGATTGTTTTTGAGCGCTTGGGCCATGGGAAAAACATTTACATCATATAGTAAAAAGGGAAAGACCAAAAATGAAAGTGTGACAACTAGAGGAGATAGAGACAACGAAAAAGTGAAAACTGTATTCAGGTTAGAAATCATGTCCAGAGAGTGCAGGAGGTAAATACCTTGAAAAAAATATTTCCATGCCCACATCCCCGTATACCAATCATTGAAAACATAGCCCCGGACTGTAAAAAAAAAAAAAAAAAAAAAAAAAGAGAATGACAACTATCAATGCATTGTAAGTTACCAATGACTTCTCCGGACGTCGTGGAATGGCATACCTTGATAAAAATTTCCCCGTCTCCAACCCTAACCCTACTCCGCCCTCACAATCGCCCTCCTCAGCTGCAAGAACCCCTCCACGCTGGTATACGGCCCTTGTTCAAACCTCGGCCTTGTATCCGTCGCCCCCAGGCCCAAGGGCTCAAAGACCCTTCCATCCTCGCCCTCTCCCTCCACCACATACGGCTGCAACCAATTCCAGTCCGCTGCTGCCAGCGCCGGGACCCCAACCGCACTCCCAGGCACCGTCTTCGCGTCCTTCAAGTTATAGTCACTCTTCAGCTTATAGTTCGGATCATACTCCGGCACATCCTGTGTTACCAACAACGGGCCCATGTGGAAGAACGCCGTCATACGGGTCAGTGCGTCCTGCCAAGTCCAGGAGGGCAACGTGAGGGCCTGCGTCGGGAGCATGCCGGAGTAGGCGTGGACGGGCGTGAAAGGGTCGATGATTGCTCCAAAGGTGCGGAGGAATGAGTTTCGCATGGAGTCAATGACGTCATCGTCGCGTTCGTCGGGTCGGATAAAGAACGGCTGGAACGTGGGGTAGTTGTCCTTTTCGATCATGACGAGCGGGGAGTTCGACTCCTCGCTCTCAAAGAACGTGTATAGCTTGTCGAGAGCCAGGTCATTGCCGTTGTCTTGGGCAGGCAGGGTGTCGAAGTACCCCACGAGCCCGTCGTAAGTGCGGTCCTTGTCGCCGAGCTTGACCTGGAATGTGTAGAGGTCGCGGCCAGGGTCTTGGTCGTCGGGGAGGAGCCACCGGTCGGGACGCGTCTTGTTCAGCGTCGACTGGTTCTCGTATGCGTCCGTGGCCATCTCCAATGACCAGCCCATGTTGACGAGCGCGAGCGGCTTCCCGACGACGGAGTTCAGAAATTGCGCGTATGCGTCTGGTGCGGGTGCGGCTTTTCTGAGCGCGC
>JABYPW010000960.1:0-19021 GCA_016880775.1 Phymatotrichopsis omnivora
CTATATGGTGGTCTGCTGGGTCCAGTGGTGAGCATTGGCTTGCCACCAGATCTACGCCGTACCTGTCATGTATGTAGAGGTGAACCTAGTCTTGATCCAGTCATGGGGGACCGCATGGGCTTAGAGGGCAAGTAGTTCTCACATTGCTCGATAAACTTCCTTATATCCTCAGCCTTCCCTGAGAACTTCTCTGGATCCGCTAGCTTGGGACCCTTAAAACTGGCAGGTGGGACAGTAGGTAGGGCCGGAGTTGAGCAGTTGGAGGGAGGAGCCAGTGGGGCAGTTTGCCTAAGTACTTCCTGTATAATTCACTGGACATCACTCTCATTGAGCAGACAAGGAGAGGTCAGGTGAGGTTAAGCAAAGGAAGTAAAGGAGGTTGACCTGTGTCCCCTCAAAGGTCCTGCAATAGCAGAACAGGGAGTAGGTAGAGGAGGAGGTGTTGGGGAGATGGGTCGGGAAGGAGCCTGAAAGGAAGGCAGGCCTATGTGGAGACCCCTGGGATATGGAGGAGGAGCTGTGACATGGGTCGTTTGGTCATCCATGTCCACAACCTCGTCAGGGTTTCCAGAAACAGGAGGGGAGATAATAGACCTATAGTGCTCCTAGTACTGATAGTATAGGTCCTTCCACAGCTTAGCATCATCGTTGGCCTTCATCAGGTCTTCCCTGAGCTTGACCACATCTTCCTTCCTCAAGGTAGACCTAGTAGAGAGAGCCTCATTCTCTGCTCTCAGGTGCAGGAACTTGTCCTTCACCTCACTAAGCCTAGCTTAGAGAGGGACCTCACCCTGCTCCAAGACTTCTACTCTCGCCTTTGCCTTGGCCAGGTTCACTGTCAGAGTGGCAATTTGCTCATTTAGGGAGGCCAGCAGATGCAGAGCCTGGTCTGCCAACTACTGGCAGAGCTCAGCTATTCTGCGGTTGAGGTCCTGGACTACATCCTAATGAGCTTTATTCAGGGTACTGGTGTAGTCCGACTCCCTTAAAGTGAAGGTTTCCAGCTCCTTCTGGATCTGTTCTATCACAGACAGAAGCAGGTTTGTCATCGATAGGGGAAAAGCTACGGACAACTTAGGGAGGGGTTTGTGGATGGTGCGATAGAGGACTATAGTGGTATAGATGATGGACGCTACATTATCGCATTTCTTTTGGAATTCCTCCTCAGTGTCTTGAAGGGCCTATCTGAAGGGCACTTCTCTGAGGAACTGCTAAGCCTTGTGCAAGGTTTGCACAGTGGCCACATAGTTGTCGATGACCACCTTCTGGTGTTTGTTGGCATAGGCCAACTCAGCAGCGTTGAGATCGATGGTGGCCTCTTTATGTATGGAGATATTAGAGGCTAAAGAGCGTGTGGTCCTAACTGTTCAGGCTGAAGGGTTAGTCAGCTATGTGCCTACAACAAGAGCGAGAGAGGATGCATCAGGTATTGGAATGTTGTAAGAGGAAGAAGCTATCTTCTTCAAAGAATATAGTGTGATAGATCACCCTATATGGTTTATATATGACTCAGTAAGGATACCTCAGGCATGCTTCACAAATGCTACTGAGTAGACTCAGATATCTCGGCTAAATGAAAGCTCAACTGGAAGATATCATTCCTATGATAAACAGGGTGGACTACAAATGTAGAAGACAAGAAAGATGAATATATTCTTTAAGGCTTGAAGATTACTCAAAGGCTCTCACAATAGTGATCGTAGAGAAGACAAGGTAGCTATGTGCTAAAGAAGGAAGGAAGGAAAGACAACAAGGCAAGGATACTCTTTTCCTTTAGTTACACTCTCTAGTGGGGGGCACTATTTGCGAACTTAATCGAATGGCCTAACTAAGACAGGGAGCGATACATCGCTAAGCGCTATTAGGGTAACCCTTCATACAGCCATTGTGATCATTAGTCGCATTCGCTTACAAGGACTGAACCAGTAATTAGGTAACCTTGCATGGTCGGGAAAAACTCGCTTACGCTACAAAACCCGCGACCGACCGGAAATTCGTGGTATGGAATAGGACGAGCGGCATTTGAACCCACGACATTGCGTGTAAGACAACAAGGCAAGGAAACTCTTTTCCATCGGTCACACTCTTCTAACAGACGGCTTTGCACGAACTTAATCAGATGGCCTAACTAGAGAGGGAGTGATACTTCGCTAAGCGCCATCAGGGTAACCCTTCATATGGCAGACAACAAGGCAAGAACACCTGGGTGCTTATATATCCAATCCTTTACCTGAGATGACAAAGAGATAACAAAGGAAATAGAAACACAAAGAACTAAGACCCATTCTAGACCATCTCCTGATTCCTAATCGCCAAAGCCTGTAGAAGAGTCTGAAAAGGACAGGCTGTAATTAGTACTCGATGTGACTATGATCGCCTATCACACTCTCAGGCCTCACTCCTAATTTGTGATAGTCTCTCGCAATACAAGTCTGATCACCTGATCATGACCTCATGGCTGACTAGGCCAATGTCCCATCATGCTGATAGATGATCACATGGTAACTGTGGGGCTGACTTCCCACCATTAGTCAAGGCTAATGGCAAAGCTACACCATGCCACACCATGCTACGAGGTCATGTGATAGAGGATTGTTTCCAGACCACTTAACACAATGGTGAAGGGTAGAGATGGCATTCTCACATGTTGACAATTTAAGCATAACCTCCATCATAGCGTATTATCTAGGTACCTTGACACTGACCACTACCGGTGTTCATAACACTTGTTCTAGATGGCGGTGTGCATAAGAGATTGCAAGTTCACTTGCAAGTGCTGGCAGTTATGTTGTAATATTTTAAAGATCAGATATGGGTCTAGCCCCCACTAAATATTTTCTTTGTTCTCTATTTTTATATTTTAGGGTGCATTTCCATTCCTATACTGATCTGGTCCATCCATTCCTACCTTTTTCCTTCGAGTTCCCTGATATATATGTCTTTCACTCCTTTTATGGCAGGGTATTTGGGGTTGGTAGCCCTGTAGTTTCCTTTACAGTTCATAGAGATAGGGATATAGTGCTTGCATGGTCCATTGAATTTGCATTGCAGGTAGGTGTGATTCTTGGTGTTATTATATTTGAAAAGCGATTGGTTATTTAGGTTGCTGCAGATATTGCATCATAGTTTCTCTTCTTTATAGGTCACAATGATATAGCCTAGCTTGTAACAGTTAAAGAAGATTATTTATGGGCTTTGTCTCTATGACTTGGCAACTTGCAGAGTTTGTTGAAGAGTACTACTTGTTTGCCGTGTTTTAGGACCTGGTCTTCTGTAATTCTAATTGCTACTCCAGCAAAGGCTCCTCCAGAGGGGTTCTTTTATCAGTCTTCTTTTGTTTTGAGGTATCTAGTGGCTACTATTCCTACATTGGTAATATAGAAGAGTTCCTCTACTAGTTTGTAGACTAGGATATCGCCTACGGGTTAGCTAGGTATAGAGTAGATGATTAGTTCAGTGAATATTATAGCCACTCGGAATCCATCTCTTTCTACTTCTGGGTTGGTGTTTACTTTAGTGATAAAGTTGATTACATCTAGGTAAGGGACTAGTGTGCTGGCCATATACATTGGGGGGGTGGTGATGATAACTGTTGATTTATGGTTAACTATAACTTTAAGTCCTCTTATAGCTGTAGGTGCTTTTTGTTTGGCTAGTACTTTTATGTAGGCTTCTCTTAGCTTTTCTAGGTCTACTCTAGTAACTGAGGGGTAAATGACTCCTATGGTAGGGGAGTACAATTCTCTTCTTACTATTGGGAAGGTTTGACTTTGGGCATAGCACTCTCTTTTCTTTTATCTTTTTTGTTTGTTTCTTCCTAGGGATAGGCATTTTAGGTTACCCTTTTTGCCCATGTTTTAGGTTCATTGCTTTGGGGTATTCAGCCATAGGGTTTAGATGGTCTAGCTTCTAGGCTAGGGTTACATGTAATTTTGGGGGATTTTTAGGTTTTGATATAGCTTCCTTGCATAGCTATGGCTGTTTTTTTATTTTTGGGGTTGTTTTTGCCACTTAGGTTTAGGACAGCTGAGGGGGTATACTGAGGTTAGGGGTTTTGTTGAGCATCCACTAGTTTATTGATTGTTGCCCTGAGGTATCTGATTTTGTTGGCTTGGGCTTGCAGTTTATTATCTAGTTCTTTGATGGTCTGTTGTTCTTTGTACTTGTTATTATGCATAATGTCTAGTTTTTACTAGATGTGGGTGAGGGCTTGTCTAATAGCTCCAAATTCTTTAGTGTTTGGGAAGGCTCTTTCGTTTTTGTTGTCAATAAAGCTTTGGAAGGTTTTGCCTAAGTGTTACAGTTCTACAGTACCATAGACTTGCATGATAACAGACAAGTACCCAGAATACACCTAGTAAGTGTTATACCCATCATAGCTACTGGGCTCTGCCTATCTCATGAAGGCTCTACCTTATTAGTTTTACACATGACACCTCTGGCGACTCATCATACGAGTGACGATCTGTGATGCCATATCCAAGTGACCACATATGATCGGAACATTGGCATATTGCATAAGGACTTACTTACCCTTATCGCAATAGGCAGCCTAACTAATCGAGCCAGTTATCATGAGAGGATATGACACATCAGAGGTCATAGTGATCTATTACTCATACATTGCTAATCTTTGCCTGTCTGAGATCTAGACTCTTCTAAGCTATGCAAGAAAGGAGATTAGTGATCAGAATACTTGTTATGGATGATCTGTCAGGTTCTTTTTCCTTCTATTTCCTTAGTCATCTATAAGTCATTTCTTAGGTTAGAAAATGGTATATAAACAAGGACTGTTAGACATTCTTTGTCCAGGGGCGAGGATGGTCTAGTGGTATGGCTGTCCTGGTGTCGTTGTGCGGTAACGCGCAATGTCGTGGGTTCAAATCCCGCTCGTCCCATTCCATACCACGAATTTCCGGTTGGTCGCGGGTTTTGTAGCGTAAGTCAGTTTTCCCCGACCGTGCAAGGTTGCCTAATTACTGGTTCAGTCCTTGTAAGCGAATGCGACCGATGATCACAATGGCCGTATGAAGGGTTACCCTGACAGCGCTTAGCGAGGTATCGCTCCACCCCTACTTAGGCCATCCGATTAAGTTCACGCAGCAGCTGCCCGGTAGGTGAGTGTGTACGATAGAAAAGAGTTTCGACATTCTTTGTCCAGTGATCCGAGGGAGGACAAGATAAGACATTCTTTGTCCAGGCTTCTCAGACTCTTCAAACCCCCCCCTATATTCTACCTCTTCATACTCCTCTTTTACACTCTTCTTTCATCACTTTTCATCGACATAAAACTTCTCGGCAGAAACAGCGACCTAGAATACCTTATCCTCGTTGTCTAGAGGATAGGCACTCAGATAGAGCTTGCTCCACAGGGGACTATCTATATCTGGACAAGAACTGATGGGTTCCTGGTCATACATCACCACTGTAGTGTGCTCTGGTGCCGTTATAGCCTGAACAATAAACCCAGTGTGGAAGATATCGTGACAACATGTAAGACCTAGCCTCGCTTACACAGTCCCAAACATGTCTACATCGCAACAATAACCGGTCACCCCCACAAGGGCCCCAACGCCGTCAAATACCTCAACCCACCACACCATCCCTAAGAACTCTGCGCAACTGTACCAGATTCCACCTGCACATGAGTGGCAAATTGAAGGGCGCATGCAAATCCCCCCAACTCAGGTGATACAAAGTTAAATCGCTTAGCCGCTTTTCAGGAACCCTGCCAATATTAGTCAACACGCATCCCCAACGCCATCACGAACCACCACCCCACACCCACAAGCCATCTTTGCCCCAGAGAGTGCATTCAGGGGTAGGGATATTGGATCATGGGATGAGGATGCTCCAGCTGCGCAGTACACCAGCGATGGGGACTTCCTCACCATGGACAAACAGTTCAAAGGAAAAGACAAAGAAATGACGGACGTCGATGCCACCCCTAGAAAACTAAAGAAACTAACCCCTGGACCCTCTCAGAACCTGGCCCTAAGCCAGATTACCGAAAACCCGCTACAAGCACTAGAAGAGCTCATAGGATCCACCATCAGAACAAAAGCCTTTGTGGAGCTACTAAGCGAACAGTAAGGCCTCACAGGAGAACCTACGAAGACTGCGCTACTCGGCATATTTATTGCCGATGTGTTCACTGCCTTGTGCAATAAAATCGACAACCAATCCAGATTCCTTATCAACTTACAAGATGCCAACCTCAAACTAGGACATCAAGTAGAAGAACTAGAAAAAAGAATGAAACAAACCCAACAAGCAGCGCAGAGCGCGGCTGCCACGGTTCAATCCAGATCATATGCACAGGCTGTGCAGGACCCCAAACAAAAAGACAGTAAGCAAGACAAGGAAATGGGTGAAGGAAAAAGCAAGGGAAAGAAGTTAAAAAAGCAAGAAGCAAGTCCCAGCAGCCCATTGACTAACACAGATAAAAGACAAGAAACCAACGCCAAACGCCAACAGCAACTTCCAAAGAAATACCAACGAGCAGAATGACAAATGTACCTCCACAAAACTGAGCCCGGAGAAATCAAAGATCAAGCTATCATAGCAGAAAGGCTAGCATACTAACTTGCAATCAGGCTAAGAGACAAAGTGGCACTATCCCCCAGAGATGCAATGCTTGAGGCCATCACGATCAAAGAAATAGGCACCATCACGATGTACACCCCACTGCATCTCACTGCCGACTTCTAAAAACTATACTCTATCATCATCTAAAATGCAGTAAGTGGAATCTTAACAACACAGTTTGAAATGCAAAAATTTGCACCAGTCATAGCTGGCACAATGATCCACGGCATCCCAAGGTTCACCCTCCCCACCACAGGGCTAGGAACAGACCTCCATGAAGAAGTGTCGGGATACATCATGGCCACCACCGGAGTCCAAATTGCAAGCACAAGAATGGTCAAACCCAAGGACGGACAAGAAAAACCTTACTGTTCTATCATTGTTGAAACCCACCCATCCGAAATCAAAAAAATCCACACTCTGCAAGGAACATTGTTGTACAATCATAGAAGGAAAACTGAATAGCTCCACTCATCAACGCCGTACATGCAGTGCAACAAATGTTGGAGATTAGGACACCCAAGAGCAGCATGGCAAGAACCAACCCAAATGTGTGCCATCTGTGTGCAGGTACATGATACCAGAAACCACCCCTACACATGCGACACACAGAAGCACTCGACCCCATGCCTAGGATGACCAGAGATGGAATATAAACTATGAAGATACTGTGCCAGGGAGGTCGCAAAATGCATCAATTGCCAAAACAACTATGCGGCAAACTTTCCAGACTACCCCGCCAGAAAAGAGAAGTTCCAGCAGTTCCAAGAGATAATCCAACAGCACAGGGCGGAACGTCTACAATAAGAAGCACAAGAAAATGAATAAAGTGACAACAAAAGGCAACGACAAAGGGATGACCAAAAGCATCCCACGGACTACAAAAACCCTCAAAATGGTGACACTCAACTACGCAGGAAACAACATAGTGTTCATCAACTACATGCAAAACCAAAAAACCCCCGCACAAATCATAGCCATCCAATACCTATACCTACACCAAGGAAACCCGATGAAAGCAAAAGGATATGAAACAATAGTGCCCCAAAAGAAAAGAGATGGAAGAATTCAGTATAGAATAGTTGTGTATGTTGAGAAGTGGATAGCAGAGTGTTTTTCTTTCTTTCCTATACCCAGGATTCAGGACCCAGATGTGGTGGCGCTGAGTTTCAAGTCAAAGAGTTTTTCTTTCTCCTTATCCTTATTTGCAGTATACATACACCCAAAAGGCACAGATCGAACAGAAATAATAACACAGGTATTCCGGAAGCACACAGGCCATAGGATCGTACTTGGAGACTTCAACACACATCACCTGGACTAGAGCCCATTCAGAGCATACACATGACACGAACTACAGGATCGATAAAAGCTACTGTAAGTGGCAACTAACACAGGACATGTCTGCACCAACATAGTAGGGGAAACCACCAGACAAGACCCAAGAGGAAGACGAGACAGAGTCATAGATCTAATATTCACGAGCACAAACATGTACGGACGACTTATACCGCCTTCAGTAGGAGAAGATGTAGGGAGTGACCATTTCCTGGTTATAATCGAGCTTCACCTACAGGACACTGAACAGGAAAAACTGGCGCCAAACTGGAAGCTCTTCCCAGCTTATGACAAAGACAATGTGGACTCTATATACCACCAACTAGAGGGAATCATAACAGAATGGGACCAACAAGGAGACTTTCAACACTGGATCCGGAAGACAATACACCAAGTTGCGAAAACACTATACGATGCAGTACCCAAGAAAAATGTCACAAAGTACTCCAAACCGTAGTGGAACACTGAAATTGCCATCGAATGCAAGATGTTCAAACGAGAAGCCCAAAAATACAAACATGGAAGGACAACCAGAGAAAACTGAAACATGGCTAGAAACAAATACTTCTAAATGATCCAGGCTGCCAAAGACCGATATTGGAACCAGTGGGTAGAAAACGCAAGTGATCAGGACCTCTGGAACTACAAATTGGTAAGAATGAAGACCTCATAGGACCACAAACTGGCGATCACAGCAGGAATGGCAGAACAGTACGAAGCTCAGTTAATAAAGTAACCTTTTCCCCCTAAACCGCAACCAGACCCTCCAAAACCAGTGTAGCACCCTGAAATGCCAGAAGTAATAGAAACAGAGATCCAAGAAGCCCTCTGAAAAACTAGGAACACAGCCCCAGGAAAGGATGCTATCCCGTACCCAGTCTGGAAACAGGTAGCGAAAGGAGCGCCGCACGTCATCAAAGGAATCGTCAACAAAATACTTGGCCATGGATACCATCCAGAAAACCTTAAAGAAGCACTGGGAGTACTCATACCGAAACTGGGAAAAAAGTACTATGGACCAGTCAAGTTGTACCAGGTTATAGCCTTACTCAACATGCTCTTGAAAGTAGTCGAAAAAGTTGCCCACGATAGACTATACGTGCACACAATACAGAACAAGATGATATCACCGTACCAGTATGGAGCCATTAAGCAAAGAGGCACCGCAGATGCAGCAAATCGTCTTTTCCATGAGGTAGACTACCTTCAGAAAGCAGGATTCAAAGTAAGCATGGGTTTCTTCAACATCATAGGAGCCTTTGACAACATGGAACAAGCGGAACTCAGAAAAAGACTTGAAAATGGGAACACCCTAGCATATCTTACCAACTGGATACTGTCATTCATGAGCAACAGAACTATGCAAATGGTCTTCCCAGGACCAACAGAAACCCTACACCATATAAAGTTAGGAACCCCACAAGGCTCGCCGATCTCCCCACTACTCTTCATCATATACGTCGCCCCGCTACATGACTGTAAAGTGCCACAGAGCAAAGGATCCTTCATTGACGACTTTGCAGTCATAGTCTATTCCTAGAACAGGAATAAAAATAGTAGCAAAATCTGAGAAAAGTTTCAACAGCTAGAAATGAAGGCAAAACCAATGAAAATCAAATTCTCCGCCCCCAAAACTGACCTAATACACTGGGAGTCACACCATGAGAGCACACCAGAGGATGAAAAACAACCAGTCGAAATAGGAGGAGTGTGGATAACGCCCAAAAAAATAGCAAGATACTTAGGATATTTTGCATCCACTAAGCGAACCCTGTACGCCCACTACAGAATCTGCATCGCCCACACAATGAAACAGTTTACGCTCATCAGAAGAGACAACACAAAATACAAAGGGCACACCCCACACAACTGGAGGCGCCTAGTAATGGGTATGTTAATACCGTAAATGATGTATGGTGCAACTATCTTTGAACCAGACTAAACAACCATCAAACTCCTCAATACCCAGTTCAGTAAGATAGCAGGATAGGTAACAGGACACTTCCGCAATACGAAAACATACCAGGCATTAGCCTAGGCAAAAATACCCCCACCAAAAATCTGGATCAAGTACCTACAGGAAATATATGCCCTAAGAGTGTCGACCATCACTGACCCAGAGCACCCGATTGCAACAATACTGCCGGACACATACCTAGCCCTAATAACAAGACATTCCAAGGACATCTATCATGATCGCATGAAAAGGAGAACTGTTGGGAACAAAAGAAAAGGCATATATGTCCAAAAATGGAACACCCTGAATGTACACAACCCTGGAAGCTCCCCACCAGTCCATATCGACAAAATCCTACGAAGTATCATCCCATACCTGGAAACCAGAATGCGATTCTATGGAACGGTCGGAACCGGCGAGATCACCCCGTCCCTATACCCCGCAAAAGTCCTAGAAGGAAAAATTAAGGAAAAATTAACCGAGTAGTGGAAAACAATAACAGCCGAAAACTCAAAAGATGAGGAAGAAGTATCACTTGGCGAAAACCAGATCTTCAGATTACCGATCGAAATCGCAAGCCAGCTATTCCAAATGAGGTCCCGGAAATCGCACCTCTCGGCATACACCTCATGGGGACACAACAACCACCTCTGCACACATTGCCACCAATATTACAAAACTATTCAGCACGCGATACTGGAGTGCCCGGCAAGGACAGAAGCACACGAAAAGTACATACCAAAGCCCCATGACCTGGAAGCCATGTTCCGCTCGGAAGAAGAAACAAAACAGATAGCGACGTACATATCAAAGACAAAAACTGGGATACCAATAAGGACCCATACATACGAATACCATGTGGCTATACCTGTTCAATCTGTGCCTAATAGACCCCCATCTTGTACCCCGTCCCCAGTACCGCCCAGCCCGTGTTCTACATACAGGCCGTATAGAAGTTTTTTAGATTGGAAACCTTTCATGGAGGTAGCTCTGGCTGATGGATCAGCTACCCCCCCTTCTACTTTCCTTAGTCCCTCTAGTAGTTTGTCTGACGTATCGGATTTTCTTGCAGAGGACGTTGCCCCTTCTTATGGTGATTTAGATTTGACTTTGCGAACTCTTTTCCACTTATGTTAGTTTATTTTTTGCGCTACTTTTCTGTGTTTTTCAGAGGAGATGGTTTCTTATTACTTCATAGCTTTCCATAGCTGCATGAGGATATTCTTTTGTAGATATTCGCTTATGTGACCATAAGAATAAAAATGAATTACCCCCCCCCCTAGATGTTCTTTATCCTGTGCTACTGACATTAGGTTGGCTGTCTTCTACCTCCATCATAGCTTGACGTAGCTGTAAGCAGAGGTTCTTTTAGATGACCCCTAGCGGGGTCATAAATATAAATTAAAAATGAGTTTCCCCCCCCCCCTTAGACATTCTTTGTCTTTAGGCTCCTCTAGAATCTCGATCCCCCCCCACCTTGGGGTAAAGGTCCTCATTGTCAAAGCCTGTACATCGGGCTAGTGTCTATTTTCTTGAGTCTTTATACCTTTCCAACTGTGCACAATGAAGCTAAGCGAGATACTTCTCTTGTGGCGATAACTGAGATACATCATCGTCCCTACATAACGTTTGCCTGAGGCCTGACCGTATAAGTGAGCGGGTGGAGCGGGCACCCATGGTCGGCCTCGCTTTAAGCAACACTGCAGTATAGGATCATACTGCCATACTATGTCACTTAAGCGAGCTGATCAGCAATGTCGCCATACTCTCAGAGCTCCTTGGAGAGGTGTTTAGGCCTTCCAGAGTGTTGCACCCTATGAACTAAGGATGCAGCATCATCTGACCCCTCTTTCTCTTGGTCGCATTGGGTGACCTTTTCTTTCCTTTTCGATAAGTGACCAGACGATTCAAATAGTAGTTCTGAGGAAGGTAATCAGTGATTTAACCTTGTAGTTTTCATGTAACAGTGTTCGGACACCGATCTCTATCAAGCCTATTGTCATATCTGTCAGTTGGGTTTACAGTTGGGGGAAGTAGAGGATCTCTTTTATTTAAAGGGTAATGCGAATGGCAGGAGTGGTAGATTTCCTTTGTTTTATCTATGTTGCTCATTTTATTTCCTTTTCTTCTAGTTAGTCTTTACTATTAAGTTAGTGTTCATAGACACCCCGCTAGAGAAAAGTGTATTTAAATAATGGGAAATAAGTTTCGACGTTCTTTGTCTTAGAAAAGCACTGGCAAAACCTAAAAAGGAATCATATACTAACCCTAACAGCTACTAGTGTATATTCCTCATCAATACCCTTGGCAAGATCATAGAAAAAATAATAGCAGTTAGACTATCCTGACACGTAATCGAAAACGATATGATAACTGAAAACCTATGATGGATCACCCTATATGGTTCGTATATGACTCAGTAAAGATACCTCAGGCACGCTTCGCAAACGCTACTGAGTAAACTCAGATATCTTGGCTAAACGAAAGCTCAACTGGAAGATATTATTCCTAGGATGAATAGGGTAGACTTCAAGTGTTGAAGATGAGAAAGATGAATATATTCTTTAAGGCTTGAAGATAACTCAAAGGCTTTCACAATGGTGATCGCAGAGAAGACAAGTAGCTATATGCTAAAGAAGGAAGGAAGGAAAGACAACAAGACAAGGAAACTCTATTCCATTAAGCTAAAAGTTATCTATACTCTTCCCATAGTGGGGCGGCTATAAGACTAACTTAATAGTAAGGCCTACCTATGAAAAGAGGAAATAAAAGAGCGACATGGCTTGAAACAAAGGAGATCCTCCACTCCTACCGCTCGCATTACCCTTTAAACAAAGGAAATCTTCCATTTTCCTCGACCGTAAACCCGACTGACAGACACGATAATAGGCTTGATAGAGATCGGTGTCTGAATACTGTTACCTGAAAACCACAAGGTTAAATCGCTGATTACCCTCCTCAGAACTACCGTTCGAATCGTCCAATCGCTTATCAAAAAGAAAGGAAAAGGGCACATAGTCGACCGACAGAAAAAGGGGTCGGATGCCGCTGCATCCTAGGTTAATAGGGTGCGATACTCCGGAAGGCCTGAACACCTCTCCTATGAGCTCTGAGAGTATCGCAGACAGGGACAGGCACCCTAAGCACCCAACGTTAAGTGAGGTAGGCAGTTTTACAGTCGCTTCTTGCCCAGGAAGTATGTGGGAGCGGGGTAGGACACCACGGTGTCCTAAATGAAGGTGGGGGGTGTAGGAGACATCGTGAACAACTGTCAACATGGTATATAGCACAGTTGCAAATAAGGTGAGTGGCACTAAGGGGGACTCTTAACCCGTCAACAGTGACTGCCGTTCGCGTCCTACAGGACACTGTATCGCGCTGTCCAGTTGTTCACTTGTGGGGGCACGACCACTGTCGCGGGTTTTTTCGTAGGGGACGACAAAGTATCTCAAAGATCGTCACGACAGAGGGGCTCGCCAAGCGAGGAGGTTCTTCACACTAAGGTAGGGGGGGGATCGAGATTCTTGAGAAGCCTGGACAACAAGACAAGAACAACTGCGCGCTTATATCTCCCATCCTTCACCTGAGCTGAAAAAGAGATGACAAAGGGAATAGAAATACAAAGAACTAAGTCCTGTCTAGACCATCTCCTGATTCCCAATCGCCAAGACCTGTAGAAGAGTCCTCAATGGACAGGACGTGATTAGTACTCAATTTGACTATAATCGCCTATCACTCTCTTGGGCGTCACTCCTGATTAGTGATAGTCTCTCGCGATATGAGTCCAATTGCCTGATCATGACCTCATGGCTGACTAGGCCAATGTCGCATCATGCCGATAGCGGATCACGTGCCTGTGGGGCTTACTTCCCACGCTTAGTCAAGGCTAATGGCAAAGCCACACCATGCCACGCCACACCATAAGGTCATATGACAGAGGATCGTCTCCAGAGCGCTTAACACAATGGTGAAGGGTAGAGATGACATACTCACATGTTGGTATTCTAAGCATAACCTCCATCATAGCACATCGTCTAGGTACCTTGACGCTGACCACTACTGGTGTTCATAACACTACGCCCCTTATAAGGTGCATAGTCCCCATGCATATAATAGTTACCTTTATACCGATTCTCTATCTATCCCTGAGAGCAACCGGGACTAGAGGACGGTTTCCTGCAGCCCGTAGAGGGAGATCAACCCAACTCGATAGAGCTTAAAGGGGTCTCAGGATGATGCGATGGACACAATGGTGTTGCCCCGCTGCATTAAAGGGAAACTAACTGTGGAGGGAAGGGTACTAGTCTTACCTCAATTCCTCTACCTTTGCTTGCGTGGTGGAGCCTCCTCTGACTCAGTGGCTTGGCGCTCAGCCTCCAGATGGGCCTGTCGAAAGGTCATAAGAGCATCGATAGGTTCACCGTTAACTAGCAGTGACTCCAAGGGTTCCCAACTACCCTCATCCTAAGAGTATCCTTCCCATAACACCAAGTATTCCACCCGCTTAGTTTTCTGATTATTCTGAACTTTAACAATTTCGGAAATGAAGAAGTAGTTTTCTCCCTCCTCAATCTCAGGGGCAGGAGGAGGGTGAATAGGGAACCGGTTCGAGACATTATAGGGTTCCAGGTTGGAGATGTGGAAAACAGGATAGATTTTCCAAGAGAAGGGAAGTTTGAGTTTGTAGGCCCGAGGCCTGATGGGTTTGATTACCTCGAAGGGGCCTGCAAACTTGGCGTCTAGCTTGTGGGAAGGTCGGGAGGGGGTGATATCGTCTCACTTAAGAAGGACGTGATCTCTGGGCTGGAGAGCCGGGAAGGCTTGGTGAGACTTGTCGTACTATACATCTATGTTGTGCTGGGCTATGAAAAGATGTTGCCGGATGGTGATCTATTCTCAAGTTCAAGCCTCACTTCCATGATAGGTGGAGACTGTCTGGACAGCGTCAAGCAAAGGATGATATCCAAAATTGGCAAAGAAGGGGGACACCCTGGTGGAGGACGATTTGGTGTTATTGTACATGAACTCTGCTAAGGCTAGGAAGAAAACTCAATTTGACTGCTCAAAGTTGACATAGGCGCAGAGATAGGCTTCTAGGACTTGGTTCAAGCGTTCTGTTTATCCGTCTATCTGGGGGTGAGCAGTAGTGCTCTTTGACAACTGAACCCCGAGATTTTCCATCATATGACCCTAGAAGGCTTCGAATTTAGGGTCACGTTCAGAAATGATGTTGGCAGGTAGGCCATGATGTTTCCAAATCTCACAGACAAAAACGTTGGCAAGAGTCCTGGAGTCGACATTATGGCCAAGAGGGATAAAGTGTGCCATCTTGGTAAACCAATCAATGATCACCCATACTTGGGTCTAGCCATTAGAAGGAGGAAGGTCTGTCACAAAGTCCATATGGATCGATTCCCACAGCCTGTAGGGTATCTCCAACGGAAGCAGTTGCCCATAGGCCTTGTGTCGGCGGGCTTTATTCCATTGGCACTGGTCATATGCAGAGATATACTCAGCTATATCCTACCTTCGATGTGGCCAGTAGAAGTCTCTGTCGATAAGATCAAAGGTCTTATCTCGGCCTAAGTGGCCTGCCATGGGGTGATCATGCCTGGACTTGAGGACCTCAGTGCAAAGGGATAGGGGTACATACCACAGGCCATTCCACATTGGAAGGCCGTCATGAACACTGTAGGGTTCCTGTGGTGAGCTCAGAATGCTTTGGTATTTAGGGTCAGCAGTAATGGCTTCTCTCAAGGCTTGGTAAAAGGAAGGATTGAGTGAGGTGTACGACTTCTCAATCGCAGCAATATACTGTCCTTTCTTGAGAAAAAGAAGACCAAGCTCAGGTGCCCCCTCCATAGGGACGTGGTCCCTATATCTGCTCAAAGCATCAGCCACGTCATTGGACTTACCTGGCCAATACACTATCTAGAAATCAATGGTGCCCAATTTCTCCATCCACTGGGCCTGTCTCCTGGAGAGGAGCTGAGTGGTCGTAAAGTACTCCAAGTTTTTATGGTCAGTCACTACCAGTACTGGATGAGCTATTCCCTCATACCAATGTCTCCATTACATGTAAAGGCAGTCAAACACTGCAAGCATCTCCTTGTCATAGATCTCGTAATTCTGCTCTGCTGGTTCAAGTTTGTGAGAGTGGAAGGCTAATGGGTGAATAGAGCCATCAGGAAACCAGTGCGACAGCACGCCCCCAAGGGCAAAGTCACTGGCATCGGTTTCAGCTTGAAGGGGGACTTGAGAATCATGGTGGACAAGGATGGGCGCAGAGGTGAAGAGGGTCTTGAGGGTGTAGAAGGCAGACTGCTACTAAGACCCCCAGGTCCAGGGCTGGTCTTGTTTAGTGAGGTTTATCAGTGGTGTTGCAATCTTTGAAAATCCTTGGATGAAGACCCAATAAAAGTTGGCAAGACCCAAAAAGGACTGAACATCACGAACTGTAGTGGGAGCAGGCCAATCTCGGACAGCTTAAATCCTATCCTTGGAAATGATAATGCCCTTGTCAGAGATGATGAACCTAAGGAATTCCACTTCATGGACTACCCAGATATACTTAGCCAGCTTGAGTGCCAGCTTATGGTGGTCAAGGCGCTTAAGAACTTCATGCACAAGGCGGTCGTGTTCTTCCTTGGTAGCAGTGTCGATCAAGATCTCATCCTGATAGATGAGGACACCCAGATCAAGGAGGTTGCGGAAAATGGTGTTCATTATTTCCTGGAAGACAGCAGGGGCATTGCAGAGACCAAAGGGTATTACCAAATACTCGTACTGGCCGTAACGAGTGTGAAAAGATGTTTTCCACTCGTCACCCTCGGCAATGCGAATGAGGTTGTAGCCGTTTTTGAGGTTAAGCTTGGTGAACCACTGAGCATTGCCAATGCGGTCTCTAAGTTCACCTATAAGGGGGAGAGGATAGCGGTTTTGAATAATGATTTTATTCAAACCCCAGTAGTCAACGCAAAGGCGGAGGGAACCATTAGCCTTCTTCATGAACAGAATAGGAGCGCCTATGGGAGACTTGGAGGGCCTTATCTTTCCCTCTTTAATCATCTGATCAAGGTACTCGTATAGGGCCTGGAGGTCAGTCTCAGATAGATGGTCAAGCGGGCCATAGGGAGGAGTCGTTCCTTCCTTTAAATCAATTTTACAATCCCATTCCCTATGGGGAGGGAGAAAAGGGGCAAGGCATTCGGAGAAGACAGTAGGATAGAGCTGTTCCCACCTATCACCTCCAGAGGTTGAGGAGATGGAAGACCACATGACGAGCTCAGCAAAATTGCCCACTAGAGCTCCTATCATGGCAGCACACCAATGATGGACAACTCCTTCATTGACTGGGGTGTCCACCCACCCAAGCAGTCCACCACTGACAGATTCGGAGTTGGCGTAGAAGTCGTCATCCTTGATCAAATCAAATGCAGAGGCCATCTGGATGGTAGGGGTCACAAGATAGTTCTTGCATTTGGAGGAGGGGAATCCTACGAGAATAGCCCAGTCATAATTGACCTGTAGTTCATGATCTTGGAACCACTTAATAGGAAGATAGATGTCCACATCTGGAGGCATAAGGCCAACGTCGAAATCAATGAGTTCGTGATAGTGGAGGACCTACATCTGAAGCTTATGGGTGTAATACCCCTCTTGATGACAGGAACCATTGTAGGTGAAGACATTGACTGCCTGGGACCGTTCCTTCTTAGGGACAGGGAGCCGATCTGAGATGTAAGCTCCGGTCGCTCCATTGTCTAACTTGGCTGTAGCTGTAATTATGTGTACTTGGGGACCCTCAGCTGAGTGGGTTTTCCAGTGCAAAGTGACTGGAACCATAATGCACCTACCCTGGGCAGGGCCTTCTTTAGAGGAAACTATGGTTAACATAATGGCGGTAGCGAATACTTTCCCTGATATCTCCTAGGAAACTTGTGGCCAGAGCTCGCTATATATCTTGTCCACAAGGAGGTTGTTCCAAATAGTGGTAGTTGGAAATGCAATGAGGCAAAACTGATAACTTGTGGGGTGCAGAAAGAGTGGTGGTCTGCTATACGGCCAGTGCATTTTGACCCAGTGCAGGTCCTCCTCAGGCAGAACTTGTAAAAGAAAAGGAAAATACAACCTCTAATCAACGCCTCTATGAAAAGAAGGAAAATAATACATGAGGGTATCATAACAGTCATAAGGACATCAGGTCAAAACACATCACTCATGGGTATCATGAATTACATTATTCTTAAGGCTACCAGGCCCACCCACTGAGAATGCAACAATGGTTGCGAACACTAGCTCCTTAGTAGAAATAGGCACAAAGGAAATTTCAAACAATGGTCTTAAAGGAAATTTCATGCAACAAATTCAAGGCTTCAAACCAACTGGGTCTTAAAGGAAACAAAGAACAAAGGAAAATAGGAGAGGTGGTGTAGGATGCCACAAAGGAGAGGGGAAAACTTACACTATGGGTGTTACAGATAAGCTGTACCAGGTGGTCTGCCCAGGTACCAGAACATGTGCAAGTCAATCGCTAGGTATGTCAAAACCCGTGATCACCTCTTGAGCCATGGAACCACATGCCAGGTGTTGTCACCATGGAGCTTTGACTAAGCGAAGTGAGGCATTGACAACACGATGTACACGGGATCAGACATACACCAACGATGACGGGACTCGTCACCCTGATCTCGTCATGATATGCTGATCGGTTGCATTGTTAGGGGACAGGACTAGAGGAGTCTTGTCCGAAAAGTCCTGAACGATCAAGCCAAAACTCTTCTGTTGATTCTCCGATCGTGAAACTGATCTCCTTCTAGGGAATTGTGAAAGAGTAAGGAAAGCGGGATGGAATATTTCTTTGGGTTTCGTTTCATTTATAAAAGTTCTCTGTTTCTACTTGGTCAGAATTGGGTATTTAAGAGGGGGCGGAAGAGCGATGTGTTCAGGCTTCTCAGACTCTCCAAACCCCCCCCTACATTCTACCCTTTCCTATTCCTCTTTTACGCTCTTCTTTTATCACTTTTTATCGTCGTAAAACTGCTCGGCAAAACAACGACCTAGAATACCTTAGCCTCGTTGCCCAGGGGATAGGCGCTCGGATAGAGCTTGCTCCACAGGGGACTATCCTTACCTAGG
>JABYPW010000961.1:0-19005 GCA_016880775.1 Phymatotrichopsis omnivora
AAAAAAAAAAAAAAAAAAAAAAAAAAAAAAAAAAAAAAAAAAACAAAAAAAAAAAAAAAAAAAAAAAAAAAAAAAAAAAAAAAAAAAAAAAAAAAAGAAAATTAAAGAAAATAAAAATAAAAGAAAAATAAGGAAGGAAATGAAAGCAGTAAAAGAAGAGAAAAAAAAAACAATTTCTATAGCCTTAATCCTCCTTTACCACTTATATCATAGACTATATCAAAAGTGATTAGTAATCTAATAGTATAATTATTACACCTTCCTTCCCTAGAGTTAAAATAAGTAGAGAATTAGAGATGTGTTCTGTTATTAGTTAACTAAGAAAGTAAATATTTAACAAAATTCTCCAAAGATTGATCTCTATAAATAAAACTAAAAATAGTAATAAATGAATAAATAAAACAAAAGAATAAAATAGAGTACTAAGAGAGGCTTATCTGTAAAATAAATTAAATATAATATAGTTATAGGTAATATATTTTAGGGAATATAATATTAATAGAGTGATAGAGTGTCCTCAGTGGCAGTCATATTATAAGGTAGTATTTATAGAACACTATACCTATGATTCAGTTAGTAACTATTACTGAAGAAATTAAAGGTCTAGGAGATTGACTCTTTTTATACTATATCTAAACATTACTCAACCTCATTCAACTGCTAATTTATCATATTAAATAACTGAATAATCATATCTAACTATTATACTGCAAGGTTTTAATTTTCTTACATTAGTGTAATTAGCTATACTACTATAGCTATAATACTATCAGGATTATTCTAAGAGTATATAAATTTATCAATTGCCATACTTGAAGTTTAGTATAAATTATTAGGGTTCAGCTCCTCTATAGGATAATAAATATTACTATAGTAAAATACAATTGATTATACACAGAAAGAGAATAAAGTAATTACTCTTTCCTCTTTTTCATTAATGATATTAGGAGGATAATATTTAAGATTTTTTTTTATTTAATTTTTATTCTTCGATGAGAATGTATGAGAAAAGTTTTATCTATGAAGAAATTGTTACTAGCTGTTATAGGAACCTCTCTATGAGTTCCACATACCAGTTGGCTATCCTACCAACATCTCAAATCAGCTTGGAGACATGAGCTGAAGACCAGATAACTTGCCCACAAGGTAATTCTCCTTGTTGTATATAGTGTACCAATCTCTATCCAAGATCCGACTTGAGAGTGATTGCTTCTTGAGGTCTATTACCTAAGAGACAAAGGCTGGGGATCAGGAACTTGCAACCTAGGCATTCCTCAATATCATGTACAGTGTACTAATCTCTATCTGAGATCCAACTTTGAGAATTGTTACTCCTCTAATACAAGTTCTCTGACCTCAGATGGATGAAGGAACCACTTATCCTAATGAATGATAGGAGTGGTTATATACCTGTAAATAGCTATGCCACCCTCTGGATCACCTGATCAACATCAAGCAAATACCATTCCCCTTCTTAAATAGCTGAGAAGTATGTTCCAGTCTTTAGACGACTGTTGATGTAACTCAGTGCTTCAATCCATTATCAAGATAACTAAGATAATAGAAGAGAGGCAAATCACTGTGTAATAGGTACAGGTTTCCCCATACTAGGATGCTCACCACCATTAGGAGGTAGTGACAGAGTTGACAAGCCTAGGTAAGACAACAAATATAATAAGTAGCCCATATCTTGCTCCATTAAGTATGAGGATCAGTGATGCCAATGATGAGCTTTATTGATCATAAGAAGGTCATTATAGAGGTAGCCTAAGTTAGGCCCATAGAGATGGAGATGAAGATACCAATAAGGTAGGCTTCATTAACCCCATAGTATTGGAGATGAACATACTGCTGAGGTAGGCTTTGGCAAGCCCATGGTATCAGAGATGAAGATACAGCTGAGGTAGGCTTAGGCAAGCCTACTGTTAACGGTGCGTATCTCAGGAGGTAGATTGGTACAGTAAATACAGGTAGGCACGAAGCTATAAGTATTACTGAGTGAACTCAGATATCTCAACTTATTCTTCTCAACTAAACAAGTATTTCCTAACGTCTACTAAGAGATTTGGAACGAAGATAATAAGTCGCAAAGATAAGGCGAAATATATTCTTAAGACTCGAAGCTAGTCTCGAAGCTAAAGAAGAAAGGAAGGAAAGACAAGAGAGCGTCGAAACTCTTTTCCATCGGTCACACTCTTCTACCGGGCGGCACGATTTGCTAACTTAATAGAATGGCCTAAGTAGAGAGGGAGCGATACATCGCTAAGCGCCATCAGGGTAACCCTTCATACGGCGACAAGAGAGCGTCCAACAGCCCTGCTTTAAATAGAACAATCCATCCTAAGAAATGACTCATAGATGACTAAGGAAATAGAAGGAAATAGAACCCTGCAGAACATCCATGACTAATGTATCAATCACTAATCCAATTCTTGCATAGCCTAGAAGAGTCCAGATTACGGAACAGGCAAAGATTAGCAATGTATGAGTAATGGATCGCCATGACCTCTGACGTGTCATGTCCTCTCGCGATGACAGGCTTGATCGGTCAGGCCGCCCATTCCACAAGGGTGACTAAGTCCTTGCGCAATGTGCCAATGTTCCGATCACATGTTCCGGATGGGTATTGTGGCTAGTTTGTCAGACTGCGCCACTGCACCAGAGCCGTACTTATGTAAGACCAATAAGGCAGAGCCACACGAGATGGGCAGGGCCCGGTAGCTGTGATGGGTGTAACACTTACTGGGTGCATTCTGGGTACTAGTCTATCATCGCGCAAGTCTGTGGTACCTTGGAACTGTAACACTACGCCCCTTATAAGGCATAGTGCCCTCATTGCGCATAAGACGTTAACCAGTCTGCTAGATTCAAGTCGCCCTAACACCCTCGAGGATTTCGGGTGAGTCCGCGAAAAGGACAATCCGTACACCGTACTGATGTTATCTCTGGGTACGTTTGCCCGTGCAACCTACTCATTTTTCTTGCGAGTTTCAGTTGACATAGAGTGGGAAGGGGATCATCCTACCTATCCTACTCTCCTTCGCTTTGCAGGTGGAGCCTCCTCAGGCCTTTTCGCATTTGCTTCGGCGTGCGGGTTCTTGGTTCGGAAATCAGCGAGTTGGTCGATAGGTTCCCCATTAACTAGTAAGTTCTCCAACACCTCCCACGTAGCCTCCGCTTCCGAGTATCCTTCCCAGAGTACATAGTACTCGAGCCGTTTCCCTTTCCTGTTATACCGGCACTTGGTGATTTCTTTGACATAGTATGCCGGAACACCGTTGTCGTCTTGAGGAGCCGGAGGAGATTCCCTAGGGTACTGATCTGAGGTATTGTAGGGTTCCAGCTGGGAGACGTGAAAGACTGGGTGTATTTTCCAGGTGTAGGGGAGTTTGAGTTTGTACGCTCTTGGGCCAACCTTCGAAATGACTTGGAAGGGACCTGCGTATTTGGCATCGAGTTTCTTGGAGTTCTTCTGGGTTAGAAGGTTATCTCTTCGGAGCAGGACGAGGTCGCCAGGGTTTTGTTCTGGGAAGGCCACATGTTTCTTGTCATACCACTGGACCGTTCGCTTCTGGACAGTGAGGAGTCTTTGTCTAATTTCCTGCCAGTTTGCTTCGAGCGTTTCGGATCCTCGGTAGAACTTCAGGGTGCTGACCGCATCCGGTGACGGATGATATCCGTAGTTGGCAAAAAAGGGAGTTTGGTTTGTGCTGGAGGAGACCGAGTTGTTGTAAGCAAACTCAGCCAGGGGGAGTAAGAGGGACCAATTCGACTGATCGAATGTCACATAGTTTCGAAGGTAGGCTTCCAAGATCTGGTTAAGGTGCTCGGTTTGTCCATCCGTTTGGGGGTGATTCGCCGTGGACATGGAGAGTTGGACTTTGAGGTTCTCCATGGCTATTTTCCACCAAGCTTGGAACTTGGGGTCCCGGTCACTCACTATGTTGGATGGGAGGCTGTGATGTTTCCAGATCTGGGTGATGAACACTGACGCCAATTCCTTCGAGTCGACGTTTTGACGAAGAGGTATGAAGTGCGCCATCTTCGTGAACCGATCAACTATAACCCAAATTTGAGTATAGCCATCTGAGGAGGGGAGGTCGGTGATAAAATCTATGGAGATACTTTCCCACGGCTTGTAAGGGACTTCCAAGGGTAGGAGCTGCCCGTAGGTCTTATCTCTCCGTGCCTTGTTCAATTGACACTGGTCACAGGAGAAGACATATTGTACAATATCCTTTCTGAGTGTAGGCCAGTAGAAGTCCCGAGTGACCAATTCGAACATTTTGTCTCTTCCGATATGGCCAGCCGAGGGGTGATCATGCTTAGAATCAAGGACCTTAGTGCGAAGGGTAGAGGGGACAAACCACAGGTTGTTGAACGTTAGCAGGCCATCTCGCACCTCGTAGTTAGGAGGCACTCTGCTCATCAATTCCTGGGTTTCAGGATCCTTAGCCGATTCCGTTCGTAGTTCCTGTATGAATTCGGGCTTGAACATGTAATTAGCTCGTTCAGAGGCCGCAATGTATTGACCAGGTTTGAGGAACAGAACTTCGGGTTCAGGTGCCCCCTCCGTAGGGGCGTGGTCTCCACGCCTAGACAGAGCATCTGCCTTGGTGTTTTTAGTCCCTGGGCGATACACGATCTTGTAGTCGATGCTCCCGAGCTTCTCCATCCACCTAGTTTAGCGCCGAGATAGAACTCTGGTGGTCGCGAAATACTCCAAGTTTTTATGGTCAGTAAGGACCAGGACCGGATGTTTAGCGCCCTCACACCAATGTCTCCACTGATAATGAAGACAGTCTACTATTGCTAGCATCTCCTTGTCGTAGATCTCATAGTTCATTTCCGTGGGTAACATTTTGCGGGAGTGAAAAGCTATGGGATGTAGGGCATCTGTTTGGTGCGAGAGAACACCGCCAATGGCGAAGTCGCTCGCATCAGTCTCTGCCACAAGAGGTAAGGAGGAATTGTAGTGGGTGAGGATTGGTGCTGAGGTGAAGGCGTCTTTGAGGAAGTCGAAGGCCTTCTGTTGCTTAGGCCCCCAGGTCCACGGAGTTTTGTCCTTGGTGAGGTCCGTTAGGGGTGCCGCCTTCTTCGAGAAGTTGAGAATGAAGATGCGGTAAAAGTTGGCAAATCCCAGGAATGAACGAACGTCAGTGACTGTTTTTGGAGCAGGCCAGTCCTTTATCGTAGCTACCTTGTCTTCGGCCATGGAGATTCCGTCAGCAGAAATGATGAACCCTAGGAATTCAATGCTGTGGACTGCCCAGACGCACTTCGTTGGCTTCAGAGCTAACTGGTGCTGGTCCAAACATTTTAGAACTTCACGGACTAGCCGATCATGTTCTTCAACCGTCTCAGCGTAGATGAGGATGTCATCTTGATAGATGATAACACCCAAATCCAAGAGGTCTCGGAACATGGTATTCATCATTTCTTGGAACACTGCAGGAGCGTTGCAGAGTCCAAAGGGCATTACTAGGTATTCGAATTGCCCATACCGAGTTCGGAACGCAGTTTTCCATTCATGGCCTTTCGCAATTCGGATGAGGTTGTAGCCATTCTTCAGATCCAACTTGGTGAACTATTTGGCTTTGCCGATGCGATCTCGAAGTTCCCCCATAAGGGGAAGAGGGTAGCAGTTTTGAATGAGGACCTTATTTAGGCCGCGATAGTCCACACAAAGGCACAGGGAACCGTCTGCCTTCTTGACAAACAGGATGGGAGCCCCAGCTGGAGACTTGGAGGGCTGGATCTTTCCTTCTTTTAGCATGCGATCCAGATACTCCCTGAGTGCTTGAAGCTCAGTTTCTGACAGCTTGTAAATGGGGCCCCAAGGCGGAGACATCCCTTCTTTCATATCTAAACGACAGTCCCAAGGTCGGTGCGGGGGTAGTTGCGACGCCAACTGTTCAGAGAAGACTGCGGGATAGAGTTGTTCCCACTTCTCGGGTTTTGCCGGAGAAGGGTCGGAGGAGGAGGATCGGATAAAGACTTCCGCGAACTCATGCACAGGAAGCCTTGTCATAGCGGAGCACCACCTCCGCGTTTCTGCCATGCTAATTGGGGTATCCACCCACCCCAAGAGACCTGAGCCTCTAGCAGCGTCATTGGCATATAAATCTTCATCTTGCAAGAGCTCTAGGGCATTCACCAACCGAACCTGTGGCGCCACTAGATGCTTCTTACACTCGTCGCTAGGAAACCCTACCAGCTCTGCCTTGTCATAATCAACAAGCGGTCCATGGTCTTGGAACCACTTGACAGGAAGGTAGATGTCGACGTCCTCTGGAGTCGGCCCGACGTCAAAGTCAATGTTCTCTTTGTGATTGAGAACCTGCATCTGAAGCTTTGGGGTGTAATACCACTCTTGCTTGCAGGTGCCGTCGTAAGCGTACACATTGACTGGTGTTGACCTTTTCTTTTTCGGGACCGGGAGCCTGTCCAATATCAGGGCTCCTGTGGCTCCATTGTCGAGTTTCGCCGTGGCAGAGAGGCAATGGGTCCTAACACCTTCCACTTCATTAGTTCGCCACCGTAAGGTGACAGGTACCTTCACACACTGGCCCTGAACAGGGCCCTCTTCCTTCACACGAGCAGAAATAGAATAAGACATGATTTCAGCAGATACGTTCCCTGATCTCTCCCGGGAATGTCGTGGCCGGACACTGCTGTACGAAAAGTTTGATGGATGAGGATAGGGTATCAGAGGCGATTTGAGTGCTTGATGGGGAAACAGTAGGGTATGGTAAAGAAAGGCAGTTTGTTACATGACCCGCATGTTTCAGCCTTAAGGCCATCCTCAGACAAACAAAGAGATCTATAAAGAAACTCTAAAAAGGAAACTCGTGCTGGATAGAAAGGAGAGTCATGTGCATCATAAGGGGCATAAGTCATGATCATGGGTCTCATAAATCATAACCAAAAGTACAAGCCTCAATACCGGCGGCCCACCCACCAAGAACAAGGGGCTAGGAAAATCCCACTTGAACACCGGTTCCTAAAAGAAAGGGGTATGATAATTTTGCTCCTCCAACTTTTCTTGATGGTTTTAGAACAAAGGAAAAACATGATGTCGATTTGTCGGCTCTTCAAACCATCAGGATATCCTCACCTTCCTGCCAGTCTTCAGGGAGTTCGATGACCCTGGCGGCTTGTTCCGTTTTGGTCTTCTTCGAGGACTCACTCTTTTCCTTGTCATCCTCTTCCCTTGCTCTCTTACGAGAATGTCTTGCTTTGGGTTGAGGGATTTCAGAAGACTTGTATTTGGCGAAACAAGTCTTTGAAGAGTGGTTGGTCCTTCCACACCTCGTGCAGGCCTTGTTGTCTTGGGCCCACTTGAGTTCTGACCCCGTCAACTCAGGAAGCTTGGCATTGCTAGATTTCGCCTTGCTTTCCTGTTTCTCCTTGAGGAGTTGGTTTGAGGGGTGCGAGGGTGGTCTGGAGTCCTTCTTTTTCTCCTTTGCCTCGGAGACCTTCCACGGGTCCTTGCCTGCCAACCTCGCGGCCTCCTCGATCTGCTGTCCTACCGTCAGGACGCGGTCAAACCAATCACTGACCGTCTGATACCCTTCGGAGAAGTTCATGGCAATAGCCATGCGCAGTTTTTCGTGGAGTCCTTGGTTTACCCAGTCCTTGAGGATATTGTCTGGGTATCCCACCACATCATTGAGAGTTCTCATGTAAATGATGTAGTCGAGGATGGGTCCGGTTTGTCTGGCCTTAACCAGAAGGGAGGTATATTTGGGCCTCAAGGTGTAGGCACCAAAGTTCTGTCGAAGGGCTTCAAGAAAGTCTGCCCAACGAGCCAAGGGTATTGTCCACCTAGCGTGGTGAACCCTCCACCAACTCAATGCGTTCCCTGTGAAGAGGGTTGACGCGTACTGGATTTTGACCAGGTTCGAGGGGAAAAGGTAGGCCTGCAGCGCAAAATAAGTGTTGCATTGCAGCTGCAGTTTGACGATGTCCTCTGCCTTCCGCGTGAACTTGTCCGGTTGAGCCGGTTTCGGTCCCTTGAAGTTGACGTTTGGCTGTGCCGGAGGGGCCTCTGTGGCTGCCCTTGCCACCGCTGCATCTATCATTCGTTGGACGTCCTCCAAGGTAAATGTCTGAGGAGGTACGGGCGGCGGTGACGGTCTTGGCGGAAGCGGCGGAGGCGGAGTCGGATCTCTTGGGGGAGCTCCCGAACCTTGGCCATTGAAGAGGCCGATCAGGTTGGAAACCGCCTTGGATCGCCTTCTGAGCCTTGGTCTTTCTGCCGGACCTTCCGATTCCGATGGGGACAGCTCCGAATCAAAGGGAGCCCTTCTTTTGTCCAGGTGGGCTTTGGACAAGGCAGTGTTGTCCTGGGCTTCTTTGAGTTGCGCCAGGATTTCTTGCTTCTCCTTGACCCAGTCGTCCCCCACCTGGGCATCAGCCTTAGCCTGGGCTAAGTCAGTCTCCAATACCTGGATCCTACTTGCCTGAGTCAGGCTTGCTCTTTCCATCCGGGCAATTCTGTCTTCCAGCTCCCGGTTTTCCCGTTCCAGATAGGAGATGTACTCCTTATCTGCCTCATCATCCTGGACCACCACGGGTTGTGCTTTGGCGGTCTCTAGCTCCTTCTTCAGTCTTTCGTTTTCATACTGAAGATTGCTAAATTCCCTTCCCATCAGGGTCTGAAGTTCTTCCCTGATTTTGCCTTCCTGAAACTTGTTCAGGTCCTTCTGCTCCTTTAGCTGATTAATGCAGGAGAGAAGGATGTTGGTGGTTGTTCGGGGAAAGGTGATGAGGACTGGTGGTAGCCTCTTGCACATATCTTGATAGGCACGGATGGTTGAATAGAGGATTCCTTGGATCTCCTCTTTCTGCTTCAAAAAATCATTGAAGAGCTGCTGCTTAATTTCCGCATAGGCAGCGTCTCCAATAAATTCCTTCGCCTGTAGAAAGGCGGCGTCTAGTTCCACAAAGTAGGCTTTCACCTTACTTTGGTGTTGCTCCACAAAGACTATCTCTTCCGAAGATAGTGTGATAGACTGGTGGAGAGAGGCGGAAGCCCTGGTACGTGTCGAGCCAGGTCTTCGAGGATAGTCGAGGGTCTTGCCATCGTAAAGAGCAAGAGCTGTCTCGGGATCAGTCATGGGTTGATCTTGACTAGCCATGACTTAAGAATATAGTGTTAACGGTGCGTATCTCAGGAGGTAGATAAACTCGGTAAACACAGGTAGGCACGAAGCTATAAGTATTACTGAGTGAACTCAGATATCTCAACTTATTCTTCTCAACTAAACAAGTGTTTCCTCGTGTCTACTAAGAGATTTGGAATGAAGATAATAAGTCGCAAAGATAAGGCAAAATATATTCTTAAGACTCGAAGCTAGTCTCGAAGCTAAGGAAGACAGGAAGGAAAGACAAGAGAGTGTTCAACAACCCCGCTTTATATAGAACAATCCATCCTAAGAAATGACTCATAGATGACTAAGGAAATAGAAGGAAATAGAACCCCACAGAACATCCATGTCTTAACGTATCGATCACTAATCCAATTCTTGCGTAGCCTAGAAGAGTCCGGATCACGGATCAGGCAAAGATTAGCAATGTATGAGCAATGGATCGCCATGACCTCTGATGTGTCATGTCCTCTCGCGATAACTGGCTCGATCGGTCAGGCCGCCCATTCCACAAGGGTGACTAAGTCCTCACGCGACGTGCCGGTATTCCGATCACATGTTCCGGATGGGTATTGTGGCTAGTTTGTCAGACTGCGCCACTGCACCAGAGCCGTACTTATGTAAGACCAGTAAGGCAGAGCCACACGAGACGGGCAGGGCCCGGTAGCTGTGATGGGTGTAACACTTACTGGGTGCATTCTAGGTACTAGTCTATCATCGCGCAAGTCCGTGGTACCTTGGAACTGTAACAATTACTATACAATGATACCATGATAGCCATACCACTAGACCATCCTCACCCCCTATACATTGCTATAGGATTTTAATTTCCTATTAGTCACTATTGTATAGATAGGGTATACACACTCAATTAAGAGCAAGGATATAGTCACATACATAGGAGCATTAGGATGTACCTTCATCTGCTAAGTACTATCAGGGTAACCTTCATACAGTGTATAGGTTACTATAGTAACTAGTAGTTACTATAAAAAATATATCTTTTTGTGATACATTTTCTTTAGTAGGGCTAATACCCTACAGATATCTTAAATTTTTTAAGGGTACTATCTACAGTTAAAGAACTTTATTAGTATATATCTATACCTATGATTTAAAGCTTTAATTATATAAATTCTAGAAAAGTAAATGAACTACCTACTCTCTCCTAATAGGATGAATATCTTGCCTTATAGTAGTAATATCTGCTGTTATTATATGTAGAAGTTGATTGATTTACTAGAGTATATAAAGTTGGTTAAATAGCTAGAGTGTAGGAAGGTCTCTGAAGTACCAATTCATTCCTTAAAGTCATTTATTTATTTGTTATATCTCTTATACAATAGCTATATTAATGATTAAGTCAACTTAGTTAGTAATAGCATGAGAAGATTGGCTAACAAGAGTGAAGTCAGGCTATTATTCTATGTTCTAGCTCTAAAGAAAAATAAAATTATTAAGTATTAGAAAATCAAGAGTAAAGTGATAGCTCACTACCTCTAGCAAATAAAGTCCAGCAGATGGCAACAGTGAAAAAAAGCTAAAGAAAAGGTGAAGAGTAAGGGAATGTGAAGATAAAGAAAAGGTAAAGAGTAAGGGAATGTGAAGATAAAGAGAAGGCAAAGACTAAGGTAATATGAAGACTAAGAGAATAGAAGGACTAGGAGGGTACAAAGGCTAAGAGAATACAAAGACTAATATAATTTGAAGACAAAGGAGTGTGGATCCTATATACTGATAGTAGTCAGGGAGTAGTTGAAGAGCAGCTTATATAGTTTCTACTTGGTCAATAGTATAGATGGGGTATTTACTCAATTAGGAGCATAAACTAAGTCACATACTTATGAGTGTTAGGACATACCTTCATCCGCTAAGTAGTTAAAGAGCAGAGATAGAAGCTCACTTAATAAATTCCCTGCTGTGATGGATCACCCTATATAGAACATATATGACTTGGTAAATATACCTCAGGTATACTTCGCAAACGTTAATGAGTAAACTCAGATATCTCAGCTGAACGAAAGCTCAACTGAAAGGATATCTTTCCTATAAGTTTAGGGTAGAGTTTAGTGGAAGTAGAGAAGAATGAATATATTCTCAAAGATAACTCAAAGATAACTCAAAGGCTTTCACGATAATGATTGCAGAGAAGACAAGGTAGCTATATGCTAAAGAATAAAGGAAGGAAAAGATAAAGACTTAGAAAAGATGTGCACTTAAATACACTTCCTTTACCTAAGATGACAAAGAGATAATAAATAAAATAGAAACACAAAGAACCATTTCTCAATCTAGACTATACTCTAATTCCTAATCGCTAAAAGCTGTAGAAGAGTCTGGGAAGGACATTATATAATTAGTACTCGATTTGACCATGATCGCCTAATACTCTCATAGGCCTTAATCCCTTATAGTGCTATTCTCTTGCAGTGATGGGTCACCCTATAAAGCACATATAACTTCGGTAAAGATACCTCAGGCATACTTCACAAATGTTACTGAGTAAACACAGATATCTCAGCTAAATGAAATCTTAACTAGAAGGATATCTTTCCTATAAGTACAGGGTAGACTTCTAGTGTAGAAGAGAGAAGAACAAATATATTCTATAAGGCTCAAAGATAACTCAAAGGCTTTTATGATGGTGATCACAGAGAGGAGAAGGTAGCTATATACTAAAGAAGGAAGAAAGAGAAAGACAAAGACAAGATACACTTTATTCCCTACGATTCTAAATATACTTTTCCTCTAGCAGGAAGACAAAGACAAGAGAGACTCTATTCCCTAAAGCTAAAGGGCTATCTACTCTCTTCCTATAGTAGGATAGCTTTTTTACTAACTTAATAGAATGGCCTAACTATGAAAAGAGGAAATAAAATGAGTGACATGGATAAAAATAAAGGAAATCCTCCATTCCTACCTTTCACATTACCTTTTGAACAAAAGAAATCTTCCACTTCCCATGACCATAAAACCTGACTAATAGACACAACAATAGGCTTGTAAGTAAATGGTGTCTGAACACTATTACCTAAAGACTATAAGGTTAAATTGCTGATTACCCTGCTTGGAACTACCATTCGAATCACCCAGTCACTTAACTAAAAAGAGAAAGAAAAGGCTACCTGATGTGACTGAGGAAAAGAGGGATTGGACACAGCTACGTCCTTAGTTTATTTGGGTGCAACACTATGGTGGGCCTGATTACCCCTCCTAGGAACTCTGAGAGCATTGCAATAGTGTTTCGTGGTCAGTAGCTTACTTAAGTGACATAGTACGGTAGTACAATCCTATACCGCAATGTCGCTTAGGGCATGGTTGACTATAGGTGCCTGCTCTACCCACTTGCTTAACATAGTCAGGCCTCAGGCAGTTGTGAAAAGGGATGATGAGGTAGCTCAAGTATTGTCACAAGAGAAGTGTCTCGCTAAGCTTTATTTTGTATGGTTAGGAAGGTGTGAAAATAGAGACCAGCCTGATATGCGGGCTTGATGAGGAGAACCTTTACCCCAATGTAGGGGGGTTATCGAGATTTATGAGGAGCCTGGAAGACAAAGACAAGATAGAACCATATACTTAAATACCCTTCCTTTACCCAAGATGACAAAGAGATGATAAATGAAATAGAAACATAAAGAACCATTTCATAATCTAGACCATCCTTTGATTCCTAATCGCTGAAACCTGTAGAAGATTCTGGAATTGACAGGATATGATTAGTACTCAATTTGACTATGATCGCCTATCACCCTCTTAGGCCTCACTCTCAATTTGTGATAGTCTCTCATAATATGAGTCCAATTGCCTTATCATGACCTCATAGCTAACTAGGCCAATGTTGTATCATGCCGATAGCTGATCATATGGTAACTGTAGGGCTGACTTCCTACACCTAGTTATGGCTAATGGCAAATCCATACCATGCTATGCTATGCTATGAGGTCATGTGATAGAGTATTGTCTCTAGAGCACTTAACACAATAGTGAAGGAATAGAGACAGCATACTCACCTGTTAATATTATAAGCATAACCTCTATCATAGTGCAGCATCTAGGTACTAATGATGTGACCACTACAGGTATTCATAATACTTGTAATATAAGTCCGATTGCCCAATTATTACCTCATGGCTGACTAGGCCAATGTCATGTCATGCCAATAGCTGATTATATGGTAACTATAGGGCTGACTTCCCATGCCTAGTCAGGTCTAATGGCAAAGCCATACTATGCCATACCATACCATAAGGTCATGTAATAGAGGATCATCTCCAGAGCACTTAACACAATGGTGAAGGAAATAGAAATGGCATACTCACATGTTAACAATCTAAGCATAACCTCTATCATAGTGCATTGTCTAGGTACCAATGATGTGACCACTACCAGTGTTCATAACACCTGCTGCCAAGATTAGAGGCTTAACTTACAGTGTGACAAAGTGTCTCTACCATGTGACTTAGTATGACTTAGCAGGAAAATGAGTATTTCAGTCACGGTTATTTTTTTATGAGAATGAAGGAAATAATAATTGTCATGGATAATTGTTTGGGATATAGCCATACCTTTTAACATATACTTTCTCTACTTCCGTTTTTAGATTTCTCTTTGTCTGTACGCGAAAAACTAAAAGTGACTATTATCCGCGCTAAGTCATGTGGTGGAGACACTTTGCCGAGTAAAGTACTGAGTATGTACATACATGTAGATACTATTCTACATTTAATGCCGAGCTATACCTGATTGGCACACGACTACCAACCCAGCTCAGAAATCCAGTCACATCGCAGAGTTGCGTTGGAAGGTGGTTTTTGAATTCATGCTGGGCGCTCAACATACCCAGCCGCAAATACATAGAACCGCTAAGGACAACGAGGGCTGCAGTCCATAGTCACATACATGTACATGTACCGTGCTGTCGCTTAAACTTGCGCTGTGTGTTGTGCACTTTCCTAAGCTAATATGTCAACAGCAAAACGCGGCATCCAGCTTCTTCAAAAAGAAAATGTAAAAGCCCCTCCTCGACCAGATTCTATCTGCAGATTACCTCTCCTCGGTATTTTTTCTTCTGAGAATATCTTGCGATGACCGCAAAAATTATATTTTCGTCTCTGTCGGCGAGGCTAGGGGCGAACGATAGACGTCACCACCCCACCAACTCCCAAACCGACAATCGCACAATCTCCAACGCGCGTCCCATCGCAACCACTGTCCCCGGTTACTACGATTTCGAAGAAGACCCCTGGTTTAACGTCACCGACGGCACTACAGAGACTCCTGCTGCTAATAATCCGAACGACATGTGGGAAGATAATAATCCGCTATCCTATGACCGCCGGTCATCAAACTCGTCCTTTCTTCAGCAAGACTATGATTCCGAACATACCGTTTCCTCTCCCATAGCCAATCCTGTTGATTATGACCACGACAACGATCCGCCGGAGTTCCTGGCAAGGCCGAATCATGTTTCTTCGGAGGAATCAAAGGAAGAGGATGACGAGGATGAAGATGAGGATGAGGAGGAATACCGACGGCAGAGGAGGACACAAGGGTATAGTACCAAAGTGGAGCAGTACTTAATCGAGAACCGAGACAAAGAAATCACGATTACAAAGGCGGGGAAGAATCATGAAGGCAGTGGGGGATATATTGTATACACTATCAAGACCGGGGTAGGTTCTGGCACCGCTGCTTTTATGTGGGTAAAATAGCCGAGCTGGTGCTGCGGATCGATATTGGCCACTCAAAATCTCGCTTTAAACATCAATCACATTGCTTTCCGTAGAGGATGAGATTAGGGCGTCCTTTTTACTGATCTCTATTAAATTTAGGACTTGGAAGTCCGCCGCCGCTATTCTGAATTCGAATCCCTCCGCAAGAACCTGTCTCTACTCCACCCATGCTTGATTGTACCTCCTATACCCGAGAAACATCAAGTCACCGACTATGTCACTGCTCCTACGTCGGCAAAAGAGAATGTCAATATCATCGACCATCGGAAGCGTATGCTCTGTGTGTTCCTTAATCGCTGCAGAAGAATGAAGGAAATTCGCAGCGATACCGTGTTTTTGCGATTCTTGGACCCCAATGCTAGCTGGGTAAAAGGAACTTCTCGTGAAACAGACGGAGATATTGTGTGGCTAACTCTATTTCTACTGGCTTGCAGAGCGAAGTTTTGACCTCCCCCCCAATCTCCAACCTTCCCAAACACCATCTCAAGGCCCCTCCGCTCAATCCCGCCAACCCTAGCCCCGCTCATGCGCACCTCCCTGTTCCTTCAGCATCGGCGAAGCTAAAACATTCTCCCCCCCTTTCCTCATCTCATGATGGCTCCTATATGTGCTTCCCGCCAATGAATCATAAACTCTCGGAATCCGAATTGGATCCCTATTTCACAACCTATGAGGCAACAACTAGAACCTACGAGGCCCTCCTTACAGGTTCCATCGAACGTGTAAACAGGAGGATTCTCAAGCGGTTTTCGGAATTGTCACTCGACTATAACGAATTAGGGGCGCGATATAATGCATTTTCTTTGAATGAATCTGCTAATTTAGCAGTTGCAATTGAAAAAATTGGAAAAGCGGTGGATGACTCTTGTTACGCCACCGTAGAGCTTTCGGATGCCCTTGGAAGCGGATTTGCTGAACCTCTGCGAGAAAGCGCGCAATTTGCGAATGTGGTGCAGAAAGTACTGAGGTATAGGGTATTGAAACGAGTTCAGGAAGAAATGGCAAAAGATTTGTTGCAGCAAAAACGCGCTCTACTGGAAAGCTTAGAGAAGTCTGAGGCGGAAGCAAAGAGAATTGATCAATATATTCACTCCGCTACTCTGAATCCTCCGACTACATCAACTTCTTCTGCAGATGATGTTGAATCGCTTGATAGCGCGGACGGATTTGCATTTCCTCCTACGCATTCCTCTTCGCCTCCTCGCCCTATCAACAACCCAAAGCCAAACCAAGGTCAACGCTCTGTCTCTGGCTCGTCTTCTCAACCTTCACCTCCAGTGCCTACCCATAAAAAATCTGTTTCTTTCTCCTCGCCTACAACTGCATCGTCTGCGCTGTCGAGTACAGCATCGGCGTTAACCTCACCCAGCGGGTTCTTGGCAAAAGGTTTCGGACGATTGAACTACGCAATTCATGGAATAGTCGATGTTGATCCGGAACGCACGAGAAGGGATAACATCGGGAAGACTAAAGAAGCACTTACGCAGTTGGAAAAAGCAATTGTCGTGGCAGAAGAGGATGTAAAGAGTGTTAGCGCAGGTGTGTTGAAGGATCTGAGGAGGTTCCAAGCTGAGAAGGTGGGTGATCTGAGGTCTATGATGGTGAGTTTTTCTTTTTTCTTTTTTCTTTTTTCTTTTTTTCTGGTGGAGTTTTAAAGGAGAATAAGGAGTTCAAGAAAGCAACAACGGCTGATGAGTACAGATGGTGTATGCGAAGTGTCACATTGAGTGGGCGAAAAAGAACTTGGAATCCTGGGAAGAGGCGAAATTGGAGGTTGAGAAGATAAAAACACGATAAATGCAGCCGTTTGATGAGTGTTAATGAAAGTATAGTCTGCTGGTGTCAGGCTAGAAAAGGAATAGGAGATGGCGTGCGCACACAGGATGCTTCTAGCTGAGGCATTTTGTATTGCTGCTATGAATTGAGTGCTATGCTGCACTTATTAGATCGGAATGTTTTTTTTTTTTTTTTTTTTTTTTTTTTCATTGCTTGTTTGGTTCAATTTTGTGAATATCCCTGATGAAACGGAGGTTTTTTTTTCTCTTGGGATGGTGTTGGTTTCCGGTGCGTATTGTGGTCCAAATGTAAGTATGGTTGGTTACTGCGAGATGTATTTTTTTTTTTTTTTTTTTTCTTTGCTTCGCTTCAGTTTAGCCTTGGGCTTGAGGGCTTCTTCGCTGTGGAATGATTGAAGGTGGAATGACTGGATGTTGGCTGCTCGAGGTTAGAGCAGGTCGGAAAAGGCTTTGGGAGTGCGATGGTGAAGGGAACTTCTGAGATAGTTTGGAGGTGAGGTGAAGGTTTGTGTTTCCTTTGTGGATTTGTACATGTACATGTATATGTACACTTTATCGGGTTCGCATAGCTGAGCTTTATTTATTGTCTTCTCTTGTTTTCTTTCTGTTCTTTGCTGCCCGAGGGAAGGGCATAGATTCTTTGTACTGAAATTTGTGATAGTTAATTGTAGATGTGAGATGCTTTCTTATTTTTCTTTCCTTCCCTTTAAACCAAGAGGTATATAAGCATGAGCTCGTCTGGGCTGCCAACATTGAGAGCCTCAACACGAATTAACCAAATTTACCTCGAGTGATACATTGTGATTCGTGGAGCTTCCCCCGCCGAAAAAAAAAAAAGGGGGTGCGGGGGATTGGGCTGTCTAGATCTAGTAACCCCAGCTAATAGTCACGGACCGCGATTATGTTAATTCTTTCTGACTCTTCATTTTCGAAGCTAATTTCCGACTCATGATGTACACCTCCGGAAATTCACATTTAACCAATCTTTGTAATTCCCTCCTCCTTACAGTTCCGCGGTCCCTTTCGTCTTCCCATCCCTCACCCTCACTTCTACTCCCTGACTCCGAAACTCTCCCGCTTTCAACGCTATATCTTCCAACATCTCATCCGAAACCTCTTCTTTCCTCTTCTCCCAAACGCGTCCCCACCATCCCTCTATCCAAAGTCTATACGTTCTCCCATCCTTCAGGTCCAATTCATGTCTTTTCAAAACATGCTCCATCTCAACCACCCCCCCGGGCAGTATCTCTACCAAAGCATCTCGACTAGGAGGTAATACCCGACTGATCATTAGTTGTAATCCCGACACTTCCTTGCCGAACTCGGGGTCATTGTCAGGGAGTATTTGAGTTGCGTGGAAAAGCCCAAGGCGAGGGGCAAGCGGGTCAAGGGGAGTGTTCCAGCGCAGAAGGGTTAACGGGTTAGGGGTGGGATTGGTTATTGTTATGGTGAGGGGGAGGGGAAAAGAGGCGGTGAGAGGAGCGGTGAGAGCGAGGGAGAGCTGGGGTAGAGATGACATTGGTGAATGGCGAGGAAGAGAGAGGAGAGGAATTTTGCAGAGAATGTATGGAAGTTTAAGGTGAGGTGGAAACGGAGGTCGAAGTGGTTTCGCAGACCGGCGAAGAGGTAGCGAAAGTTAGTTGGAGGTGGCCAAGGAAGGCGCAAACGGGAGATCCTGGTTAGTGTACGAGCGTTGCACTAAGCTTAACGGGATGGGGATAAACGTCGGCTTTTAATTTATACCCCAGCTTCCTCCATTGTTCGGCGTCTTTAATTTAAAATCGTATCTTGACAGCCATACTCTCAAATTATTCTACGGGCGACAAGGTCTTATGGCGGGAGTGGGATAACGGCGGATGTTGCCGATGCGAAAACCAGTTTGCAATGCAGAACATGTACCCCCACTCAGGGTTGCTTAATTATTGATACCCGAAAAAATCAATATTCATTTGATATTAAAATTCGGGAAAGCCGATATATCTTGGTGGACCAAGCATCAGTAAACATCAAAGGAAAAAAAAAGACATGGGACTTTCTACGTGCGCATGTACTAATTTTATAATTAGTAACATCGGCCTCTGCCAGCCCTACGCCGCCGCAATCGGATTGGATGCCAGCTCTGTTATCAAGCCACCTTCCTTTGCGGGGAATATAATTCCGGACTGGAAATATCTTGTTTAAGAAGAGCTTAGTCCAAGATAGGTGAAAGGACTTAAACTACTCTAATATGCAAGCGGTCTACTTTATGCTTAATTAAGTGCTATTGTGCTCGACCCCTGATCTACGAGAATTAAAGCAACCGAAAGATCTGACCTGTATGAATTC